>CABFPE010000416.1:511755-525003 GCA_900660155.1 Hofstenia miamia | reverse complement strand
TATATATATATATATATATATATATATATTAGAGCTTTACGCCGTTCAAATTTTCGTCAGTGGTGGTGTGAGCCCCTAAAAAGTATCGGCGGTGGCGGCGTGAAAAAAATAATTAATTTTTTGATTATTAAAAAGGTTACCTTGAAGGCTTCCCGTTGAAAGGTTAATTTTTTACCGAAAAACCTTGAAATAGCAATATCAGTTTTATTCTCAACTTTATCAAAGCATGGCTTGCAATAATAATGGTTCTCATCCTTAACTCCGGCTTCAAATAAAACACCAAATTATTTGAACACAGTACTTTTCTTATCTGTGATAAGCTCAGGCTTCTAGCTTTTTTGTACCATGTCAATGCAGTTCTGAAATCAAAATCAAATATAAACGAATGGCTATAAAAATCACTGCTTCAGTTATCCGCCACGCCGTTCTTACGGAGTTTTTCAGATCCTACGGTGGCGGCGTGACCTAAAGTGCGGCGTGGCGTGGCGGCGTACAGCTCTAATATATATATATATATATATATATATATATATGTATGGATGCATGTATGTCGTTTTAATTCCTGTACATTGCAAAAAGTTGCAATGTAAAAAGGAATAGATATTTTTTATTTGGAAATGAGGCAGATTCCATTAATACATATTAGTTAGCAGAATACACAAAGAATTTTTTAAATACCACAGCATTGTATTTAGGTAATATTAGTTCATTACGAGTTTTTCAATTGATATTTTAAATTCTGAGAAGAGCTGATGCCTTTTATTTTTCCGAATTTTATTTATTGTAGATTGAAATTGCTTTAGATACTTATCATGTCTAAGTTATGGCTCAATTCTGATGGAATTATCCCCCTTCATAATTGACAAGCTAGAAGCCTTTCAACATAGGTGTTTTAAGTGGATACTACCAGGTCTTGATTATAAATCACAATTGATACGCTTAAACATGCTTCCGATACCTTATTATTTTCAGTTACTTGATTTAATATATTTTAATAAGCTATTGAATCACCAATATGATTTGGAACTATCAAAAATAATATCTGACTATCTACCAACAAATTACCAGCTTCGTTCTTCAAATCTTACAATTTTCAAATCAAAGGATATAAGAAAAGAATCAACCAGATCTTTTTATTTAAATAGAATTGCAATACTTGCAAATTATATACATCAAAATACTTCCATCAATTTATATGGATCATTGAAACAAGTAAAAAGATCATTAAAAGACTTCTTCCAACAACAGTTTTTAAATAACTTTAACTATTCCGTTAAAAACAACTGTAAGAAATATGCAATATGTTTATGTCGTTTCTGCCGAGTGCCTTATGTTCATTATTAATGTAAATTTTGTTTATATTCTACTGTTTAGTATCCATATATGGATAATAAATCTTTATTATTATTATTATTATTATTGCTTTGCGACTTGTACCAACTTTTCTTAATTTTCGTAATTTTTTCGAGCAGGCTAAGGGGTCTCACTAGGAGCTTTCTCTTCTTTTTTTTATTGCAGTACCCATGCTTCTGCAGCACATAACGATAGTGGCCTCTAGTAGTGATCCCTTAGGTTGCTTTTATAATTTTCCTATGAGTCCTAGTGTTTTTACTTTTTCATTAGTGCTTTCTCCACAGCTAGCAGTCCTTTTCTACCTTTATGCCTTGTCACGTACAGTCTATCTACATCTTCATTTAACTCTCTCTGCTACTAAAACTTCTTGGTCTCCCTGTCTAACTCTCTTTTTTATTATTGTTCCACCCAATAGTACCTTCCTTACCTTCCTCTAGTATTTTTTCCTTAGCCTTCTCTTCATTTCCTCAGATTCTTTTCTATGTCTGTTTGTCACTTCTAAGTATTTGTACCGTTCCTTTGTCTCCTCAATCTTATCATTACTGCTCGAGACATGTAGCATCCATCTGTAGACATGCCTCTTGTCATTAACACTGCTGCACAATTTCCTAATTCAGACTCCAACGCAGACTCTCTATTCGCCTTTTCCAGTGTCCCCACTTGCTTCAGTAACATCTTTTTTTGAAGTAAAATACAACCTCAAGTAGTCCATTGTAACATATGTGAGTCACTGCTCTGACATTCTTCTCCAACTTATACCCTAGCCCTGTTTTCTTTAGCATTTTTGTGATTAAGATCAAGCTAACTACAAACATTAGTGGTGCCAACCTGTCTTCCTGCAATATGCCCCGCCTAAGCTTTAGCCAGTGCTCGTCTATCTCAGTTTGGCAATTTTCCATTTTTCTCGATTTCGATTGCTAAGAACTTAAGCTATTTCCGTGAAACTCCATTGGCCTCTAGCATTTTCAGTACCCACCATTGTGATGTGCTGTTATATGCCTTACTGTAGTCTATCTATGCCATTGCTAAGTTTTGATCCTTCTAAAATTTTAAACTAATGTCTGGTCTATTAACTACTGATCTTTACATCCTCTAATCTTAGTCCTACATCCTTTCTTCTCTTCTAGGATTGAACTGTTCTGTTAAGAATAACATGTCATCCTATTTGAAATCACGGAAGTTAGCAACATTATTATTATTTGGCCCGAAGATTGTACGCATAAAAAGAGCCTGTTGGCTTGTCCGCGCCCATATTCTAAGCCCTTAGTCTAACTAAAATTAGCTTGACACAAACTATATTTAACGTCTTCTGATGTTAACTTACGCTTCTTACATTACAATATAATGTATATTAGTACTATAATTTTATCAGAAGTTGGAAGCGAAATGGAACTCTTTAAATTTGATGAAAACAATGAATTGTATGTGTGACTTAGTTTCTGCTATAAATCTACATGAAGCCTAGTGTTACACGAAATGCATTAGACGAAATTTAGATTTTCAAAATTCGCTAGATGGCGTCGTAAAATATTAAATTAGTATGTAAAAAACAAAGGAAAATTTGATATTTAGAGCTATAGCACTTTTAATATTGCAATTTGTTTGCGTTACGAAACAATTATGAATAAATGACGCTTTGATGCATGTATTCAGCCATTAAAATTCGAAATTGACCCAGTCAATGTTTCGACAAATGAGGTTAAATTTAGTAAATGACTTTTCAGAAATTCTTTAGNTTCTCCAACTTATACCCTAGCCCTGTTTTCTTTAGCATTTTTGTGATTAAGATCAAGCTAACTACAAACATTAGTGGTGCCAACCTGTCTTCCTGCAATATGCCCCGCCTAAGCTTTAGCCAGTGCTCGTCTATCTCAGTTTGGCAATTTTCCATTTTTCTCGATTTCGATTGCTAAGAACTTAAGCTATTTCCGTGAAACTCCATTGGCCTCTAGCATTTTCAGTACCCACCATTGTGATGTGCTGTTATATGCCTTACTGTAGTCTATCTATGCCATTGCTAAGTTTTGATCCTTCTAGAATTTTAAACTAATGTCTGGTCTATTAACTACTGATCTTTACATCCTCTAATCTTAGTCCTACATCCTTTCTTCTCTTCTAGGATTGAACTGTTCTGTTAAGAATAACATGTCATCCTATTTGAAATCACGGAAGTTAGCAACATTATTATTATTTGGCCCGAAGATTGTACGCATAAAAAGAGCCTGTTGGCTTGTCCGCGCCCATATTCTAAGCCCTTAGTCTAACTAAAATTAGCTTGACACAAACTATATTTAACGTCTTCTGATGTTAACTTACGCTTCTTACATTACAATATAATGTATATTAGTACTATAATTTTATCAGAAGTTGGAAGCGAAATGGAACTCTTTAAATTTGATGAAAACAATGAATTGTATGTGTGACTTAGTTTCTGCTATAAATCTACATGAAGCCTAGTGTTACACGAAATGCATTAGACGAAATTTAGATTTTCAAAATTCGCTAGATGGCGTCGTAAAATATTAAATTAGTATGTAAAAAACAAAGGAAAATTTGATATTTAGAGCTATAGCACTTTTAATATTGCAATTTGTTTGCGTTACGAAACAATTATGAATAAATGACGCTTTGATGCATGTATTCAGCCATTAAAATTCGAAATTGACCCAGTCAATGTTTCGACAAATGAGGTTAAATTTAGTAAATGACTTTTCAGAAATTCTTTAGAATTTTCCAAAATTATTGCTTTGTAGAGTTGATATTTCTATATTACGAAACGAATTATGTTTGCCGGACCTCTTCTGGTGAACTTGCAGCTATTTATTTTATTTCATTGAGTTTCGATCTTTTGACAAATGAGTTCAAAGTATGCCATACACTGCTTTAGAACAGCTAGTACTCTGTCAATTCTTGTTCAACTTCTTAGCTATTTTCAGCATTCTTTAGAGCTCCTTTAGTTCTATATTACATTGTTAATATTATATTTTTAGTTATTTTTCACTTTATGATATCAACACTTTAGTTTATTACAACTTTCGAATTTCTGCTTAACAATTACAACTGATGCATTTCAGAACACTATTACTCTGCGACTTTTGATGTTGTGCACTAGGGTTATACAGTAAGATATGCGCGCTGACTAGCTCCATTTGAAACTATTTTTTATTTTTTAAATTTATCTATACTTGTTGCAAAGTATCGGCCAAAACAAATTTTCAATTTACACTTTCGTAAGATTCGATTATTATAATTAATAGAGTAGACTAAATTTGGATACCTATAACTCCATGAGTTTTTATACTATCGACACAGTTTAAATACCATTCGATGCGTGCTAAATAGCTCTATGATAAACTGAATTTTAATTTTGGAATTTTTTTGATTTTCCTTATTTTTAGAGCGATAAGCATAATTGATAAAAACATAACACTTTATTAGCTTTTCAATATTTGTTTGGGGAAACAAAGAATTAGAGCTTCCTTTGATATCTGAAATTATGTCATTGACCTGTCTAAAGCAAAGCAATTTTAACGTTGGAGTAGAATAAGCTCGGAAGGTTACTGTGAAGTCAATTTTGACGCTGTAGTCATAAAAAATATATCATTCTCCTACACAACATTAGCTCTATGTGGCAATGTTTGTCGATTTCTAATTTGATCAATACTTTTATTATAAACTGTGAACAATGTATCCGTCGATTTTTACGAATTTAAAGTACTTTTCAAGGACGATTCATTCAGTGCAGCTCTATTTCATAGAAATGGGTGTTTGTTGTACACTATCTAGCTGCACTATATTGCTTAATGCATGGTAGAAGTCATTACCAATCTCTTTGAGTGAAATTGATTAAAATAATCTACAATTCAATATATGTAAATGTTAAAAATAACGCGCAATATATTTATAAATTTTAAAGTTAATACTAATTGAATCTTGTTCAGATTTCTTAGCTGTTTTCAGAGTTTAAAGGAATAACTCTAAGCCTATTTTACAATATCAAAATCAGATTTTTACTCCTTTTTTCTGTGTAATTTTGGAATTTATATTAGGTATATATATATATATATTAAAAATTCTTATAAAACAATTTTAAACTTCTAGGAAATTATTTTAAGAAATAAAATCCTCAAAAAAAAAAAAAAAATTTTCTACTAGGTTTAAAATTTAAAGCCCAGTATGCCCGGTTCGTTCCCGCTACGTAACTCACCCCAGTTTATCAATAATAGGAAGAATTTTAATACAATATTGTCAACAATATTTATAGTCTAGTATTTCTTGATTTCCAAGATAGTTAGTTGTAATGCCATCTATGGACGATATTGTTAGGCATGGGAAACAATACAATAAAAGTTTTTGGAAAATAGAACAGTGTTGCAATAAAACATGGGCGAAGACGAAAAAGTTCGTCAACTGAAAATTCGTTTGTTTCTTATAATGACGTCGTTTTGTAGCATTTTAGCTTTGTTGACAATTTTGTTATCATTTTTCAGTAGTTACTGGTTACTTACTGCGGAAACTTGGAAAGGGCCATCAGAAAGAAATGAATCGACTGTTAAAAAAGACGTGCATTCCGGACTTTGGGAATTCTGCTACTGTAAGTTTTTCCCTTAAGGATATAATAAGCATACTAAAACATTAACAAAAATTGCAATTAATGAACTTCAATTGGATTAACTGTTATGTTTAGTTTTTAGCATTTAATTCTACTATTATAGTACTCTAACAGATGTATTAAACCTAACAAGTCATTCACATTTAAATAAATATTTTTGCAAAGACAACTGAAACTTAATTTTGAATTTGAGAAATTTACACACACGTTGATGCCTCATCCATTCAACAAAACAATGTTTTTACTTTAAGATTGGGTGCGGGCTTCGGATTCCAAAAGTAGTTTGATGTTTACGTCTTAAAATATAATTGAAATTAATAAATTGTAAGAAGGAAATGATATATTTTGCTTAAAATCTATGTTGTCCTATGATTTATAATATTAATCAAGCTCAAGCCAAATTTCCATTTTATTATTTTTTAGTTGATGTGATATTTCCTGATTAGGTTTTCTAAAACATAGAATCTATAATGGAATTTTACCTATAGATTATTTTTTAAAATATTATTAAGCAACAGTTGAATATTTTTAGTTTCTTTGCTCTAGCTCTATAACTTTAACGTGTTTTATAAAAAATGAGTTGAAAACGTCTAAAAATTTTTAGAAATAAGAATATTTATATAATTACGCCCTATGGCAGAAAAAACGAAGAAAAGTGAAAAAAATTCATTTTAATTAACTTAAGCAATAAAAAATTAAAAACTATATTTTTCAATAAATTCAGACTTGAAAAGACTGAGTATTAATAATTTTGGATCGATCAAAGACCTATGGTGTACACATAATTTCCAAAAACTAATCGGCATACATTTAAACACAGGATTAGTTGAAAAATTGTTTTTTACGAGCATCTTGGCAACATGTTTGGTTTGAATTTGAGATTATTCTACAAATTTTGATATATTATACAGTAAAAATTAAACCACCTTGTTTGAAGGTCCCCAACTTGCAGAAAAAATGTCTTAGAACTTTTGCCGTTGGATATGACTTCACTATTTTTTACATTTGCTCAAATTCTTGAAAAATCTTAGTATGGTAGATATAATTGTAATTTTAGTAATTCTTGATTCACAAATAGTTGTGGAGTCAATATCACCTTTCAATTAACTGAAATAAGTCAAATTTTCTTAAAAAACTTATTATTTACATTTTATCCGAATTCAATATTGAATGAAAGGGTACGAAAAGTTAATAAGTTGCTTAATTTCAAATCAGAATTGTGATTGATATTGTTAAACACGCTTAAGGCAAATGCCAAAGCATTAAGTGTTAATGCGTTTATAAGTTGATTGTTTACTGCGTAACATGAGAGACACACTTTCTTGAAACTGTTAATAAAACCAGAATTGGGTTTCATACTACCTGTTATTGATATAATCAATGTTATTAAATTATAAACCTATGATTCTGAGACAATCGCATCCATTAGTTTGCATTGTCTATAGTCCCGACGCGTTTAATTTTGCTCATGCTATTAATCAAGAAACTATTCTTGATAATTCCGCCAATAGCTCTGAGACTTCAGCGCTTGGAGCATTAATCACTTGTCACTTATGCATAATTCGTGCCATTGAAGTGATTTATCTCTGCCAATATCCGCTCATCTGTTTCCTTCTTGAAAGAATATACGTATAAATAATTTCCAGCATAGTCGCCCAATTAATCGATAACGATTGAACGAAATGGGGAATCGTTCAATTCTGATTTCTCTTAAAAAATTTCTAAAAAAATTGAGCGTTTTAGAAATCAAGAGGTGCAATAGTTTTCCTAGAAATGCTGCATCTCAATGCATTCCTGAACGTATAATCATTGATGTAGAAAAACTCTTCTTATAACACATTCACATTATTACAATGTAAAATGTTTCAATAATCGAATAGATTTTTTAAATTACAAATTTAACTAAGCCAAATTTTCACCTATGGGTGGGGTGCTTTCTGTAGATTTGATGTCACCAAAATGCAACAAACAATAATTAAAATATTTAAACATAATGCGAAATAATTTTAAATCGAATATTGTTAGTGATAGTGTTTGCTAATTACAAATATCTACTGTCGAAATAGGCATTTTTTATGGCTCTAAACCTAACCCTATTATATATCAGCTAGGGTAGGGTTCGCGTCAGTGCCGGGCCATAGCCTGTACCTACTTAAATAGGACCATTGGTTTGTCCGTGTCCGTATCCTAAGTCCGTTATACCCGTAGCTAAATGTTATTTAGAGTGTAGTAATTGTAAATTTATTATAGCATTATTGTTATATTGATGATGATTTAATTCGAAACCGGTCTATTTTAACGTTAAGCAAACATGAATATATATATATATATATATATATATATATATAATGACAAGAAACACTAGTTCTCACATAAGCAATTGTAATACACGTTTTAATCTCTTACAAGAAGAGGATTCGGTTTATATATGTTATTCATCTTACGAAACCACGCTGTGGTTTTATTGTTGGAAGTTGCTCAAGAAATATCCTGCTCATTTTATCACCTTCTGCAATAATTGTGTGAATAAGAATAAGAAAGAAGAGGTTTTTGTAAAGTTCAAGGCTTTTGTTTGGATTTGTCGTGTAAGGAAGTCCTTTCTTCTTTTATAGATGATAAGTATGAATATACACATCAATAGGGACAAGCAAGATAGTAACGAATATAGCTATAAACGCCGAATAAAAATTATTGGAATTAAGGATAGTTCTCGGCAAGCTGATATGTTGAATAACGACTTCAATTCTTTCAAGCAGATTTTAACTATTTTAGTCATTGAGCATGAAAATATTTACGATATGTCTAGTATTGGTAAATTCAGAAGTGGATTCCACCGTCCTATCTTAGTGGTTTTGAGATCTGAATGGGTTAAGCGTCGCATTATAGCCCAAGCTTACAAGTTTAAATACTATAATCAGAAAATATTCATAAGGCTGATCTAAACTTCTCATTTCGTGAACTAGAAAAATGAAAGGTTGTGAACTTATTATAACTGGAGGAATCGATAGATCTCTTCTTCGAATCAGGAATTTAAAACTCTTCCTAGACAACATTGAGGTAAATATTGCTTCCCCAAGTAACTGACTATCCTTAAATTGTCTGTATGCTAATTGTAAGTGTATAATAAGCTTAGATCGACGTCTTATTCTCCTTTTATAGGCCTACATAGCTTCTCACAACTGTGAAATTGTTATTTTGACGGAAACCTGGCTTGACGCTCTATAACAGAAGCATTATTCCCAAACTCTCAATTTTTTGAAGCAGCTAGAAGTGATCGTCCATCGTCTAAAAACATGGTGGCTGCTTAATTCTTTGTCATATCGACATTAGGCATTTTACAATGAATTATGGTTCTCATTGTGAATTTGCGTGCTCTACTATAATTTTTTTACTTCATTAATTCGCCATTCTTATTATTTGTCTCTACATTCCGCCCAATCAAAGTCATTACAGACCTGAATCTTCGACAATTGTTAGTTGCTTAGATAATTATCTTCATGAATTTCGCTCGTTGGTCTTCGAATACTCTATTCCCGATAACTAAGGCGATTTCTTACCTAAAAATTTGAAATTTTGATCCAAAAATGTTGACTTTTTTACTTAAAAATGTAATTTTTTACCTAAAAAATTGACCTAAAGATTTATAGCTTTTCTAAAATTCGTGTATTCTATACTAAGCATGATCATCTGGTTAGTAAGAGGCATCAATACAGAACCCCCCATTATTTTATTGTCTTAAGCATGCTTTTTAACACTGAGAAGAACATTACCATGGAAGCAGGAGAACACTTGCTATTTTCAGCAATCGATATTCCGTAAGATTTAATGAATCGAGTATTGCTTAAGTAATGTAATCTATAGTTTTTAAATTTTGGCAAAGCATCCAAAATTAAGGTTGATTCAAACTCAAAGCATTTTACAAATTCAAATCACTTCATAGTATATAAGTAGAGGCTTCCTCCTCTTTAAACTTTTGTTTACAATTTAAGTACACAACGCATAAATTTTCTCAGATACTCTGCTATTAAGAATGTTGTTTAGTTTTGTATTACATGGTTTTAAAGAGTTTTATATGAAAAACATTCATACATTGTTTCTCCCAAAATCTTTGACCTAAAAATTTGATCTCAAAGAAAATTTCAATTTTTTACCTAATTCCAAATGTTGTAAAATATTGACTATATTTTGACCTTAAAATTTTTAAAATATGTATGCATATGCATTAAAACAATTAAATTTCAAACTATTTAAACAAAATTAACTTTTATTTCAATTTTGACTTTTTTTACTTTTGTTCGCCCTACTGATAAGAATGGTCACGTCATTCTCTGTGGTGCCCCTAAATTTCCCCGATGCTGATTGGGAATCCATGTAATCACCTCGTGAATTTAACAACACCATACTGGATACACTGATTGAATTTAATCTTATGCAACTAATTGACTTTCCTACGCATGTTAGGGGTAATATTCTTGATGTTGTTATGTCGAACTCTGATAACCTTGAAATTTAAGATTATGCGACGGCAAGTGACAGTTTCTCTGACCATGCTATTATATTTTCTAGAATTGCCTTGACGTCAAATGCTCTATCAACTCTTAGCTTTTCAGATTTTATTATACTCTCAAGCAAATTCTGAAGATTTATCCCTAGCATTGGAAACTTCCTTATTCTCCTTTGAGATCCCACTAGAAAATCTTAGCTATGGATATGAGTGGTATGATAAACGTTTTTCTATATCCTGTAACTTTGTTCGAAGAAAGCGACTGAAACGATATTGTTTGCCTAAATTATTCAGTTCACATGCCGTTCATCTATACAACAAATCAATACTGCAAAACACTTATGTGCTAAAATTTCTAGTTTAACCCATTTTATTAAATACAACTCCCTCACTACTGAACTTTTCCATTCAATTGAATTGGACAAAGTATTATCTGTGGAATCACTTTTTGACAAGAGCAATATTAATCAATGTTATGGATTCCTTCAATCATTTTCTTCTTCAAACTACCCTCGTCCAATGGTTCTCAATGATATTATTGCCAATAGTGATATTGAAGTTGCTGACTTATTTAATAGGTATTTTATATCGGTAGTTTCTCTTCGGGCTGAAGCAATCACTCCACTTTTATGTAATCCAGATTCATTTTCTAACACTCGTTTTAACATGAGAGATATAGAAAAAGCACTCCTCTCTTGCAAACCAAATGGTTGTGGTTCTGATAACTTACTGGATTCTTTCTACACAATTACGCTACTGTCTTAACAGCACATGTTACTAGATTTTTTAATCATATTCTCAGTACAGGCATTTATCCTCAATGTTGGAAGCTTAGCAATATCTGTCCAATACATAAATCTGGATCTAAAAATGCTGTACTAGTTATCGGCCCATTGCCTTGCTACGGAAGATTTCCTGCGTGTTTGAACGGTTATTGTTTGATATCTTTTACCCCTTAATTCGTACTAATTTGACTGATTCACAATTTCTCTACTCTTAATTTTCATGGACTAAATTTATTCCCATTTCGATTCCTGTAATCCCATTGTGGTTTTGTATTTATATTTCAGAAAGGCTTTTGATTCAATTCCGCATCATTTACTTCTACCTTAATTACAAGTGTTTAACATTGAAAGTGACTTAATGCAGCTGTTATCATCGTATCTGCATAACAGATTTCAAAGAGTAGTAATAAATAAATACAAATCACAATGGAAATTAGCGACAAGTGGTGGACCACAATGTTCAGTGCTTGGACCTCTTGTATTAGTCGTTTTTATAAATGACCTTCCTGATAACTGTTAATGATGTTTTGCAATCAACCTTAATTTCTCAAAGGGAGCTCTCTAAAAATATGACATTAGTACATCATATGTAAACAAATTGTTGAAGAATGAAAATGTGAAGGCTTTTAAAAAGAAAAAAATACCTGCGACTTCAGAAAAACAGATTGAAACTCAAAAAGTGAGGATCGATCGTTTTTATCGCCAAATTCTTTCAACTGGAGATGGGAGACCTTATTTTGTGCTGGATGATGAAACGTACTTCACTTTGTCTCATGCAAATATTCCAGGAAATAAATATTTCTATGCGAGAAATAAAGATGATGTGAGTGATGAAGTGAAGTATATTGAGAAAAAGAAATTTGAAACTAAAATTTTAATGTGGATTGCAAACAGTGCAAGAGGGATTTCGAGATCATTTTTTTGTGCTTCTGGTACAGCAATTAATAAGGAAATTTACATTAAACAATGTGTTGAAAGAAGACTTTTACCATTTCTTCAGGATCAACATAGTGACAACAATTACTTATTTTGGCCTGATCTAGCGTCTTCGGATTATGCCAAAAAGACGTTGGGAAAAATTTGAAGAATTAAAAATCAATGTTATCTCTAAAGAAAAAAAAACCCTCCATGTGTTCCCCAACTTCGGCCAATCGAAAACTTTTTTGGTATTTTAAAACAGCAGGTATATATTCATGGATGGAGGGCATCGAATGCCGAACAACTTAAACGGAGAGTTAAATATTGGCTGTCTCAAATAGATATATCTGTTGTACAGGTTATGATGGATAAAATTCGATTAAATATTGGTAGAGCTTGGGGAAAGGAGTATCATCAGCATTTCATTGACTTTTATTTTTATATTTAGTTACTTCATTTTAAATACAAAATTATGGAGAGTTTGGTTATATTTTAAAATGTTTTACATATAATTTTAAATATTACCGATTTTTAGTGAACACCCGTTATTAAACGAACGGTTCCATTTAATTCACCACTACAATCAAGTTTCAACTATACAAAGCGATGATTCTCTCTATGATAACTTCTGCATCACCAGTTTGGTATGCCTAAGTAATAGATATGAAAAAACTTGAGAAGTTTCAAAAAAGGTGCACTAAATGCATTAATTCTATCGAAGGCCACATAACTCGCTTTAAAAGTTTACGTTTACTACCTATTCCTTTATATTTATAGTTTTTAGACTTAATCTTTTTTAACAAATTGGTTAATGGAGCGTATGATCTTAAGTGTCTTTCTTACATATCATTATATGATCAAAGTCGAAATGAATTAACATCTTCCTCATCACTACTTTTCCCTTCAAAGCCTAACAAAAAAACAAAAAGAAACTACTTTCATAGATTGGTAAAGCTGGCGAATTATATCCATTTTCAGAGTGATATATGTGTATTTAACAAGCGTAATGCTGTTAAACACCATTTGAAGGAGCTATTTTGCAGTGCCTTTTTTAAGAAAATGCGAGTGGGGGGGGG
>CABFPE010000416.1:489864-501589 GCA_900660155.1 Hofstenia miamia | reverse complement strand
AAGAATCTGTAATGGGTTAATCAATGGCTTGTTCTTCCGGCATTGTCTTCTTCGTCTTTGTTAGCCTCACCAGAAAGCTATCTTCTGGGTACAAATCACCATTTTCTTGCAACTTGTCTGCCATATGATCAATAAACGTGTATGTACATATATATATATATATATATATATATATATATATTTCATGTAAACAAAACTTGTATAGTTTATTCATTTAGGCGTTAAAAATGAATTATTATTAATAGAATCTTCTTAGCTTAAGAAACATGCATTATTTTACAGAGACAATATAAAATTAATCATATTACTAAAAAAATTCGATTGAAGTTTTTGACAATTTCAATCAACAAAATTTGAGTATCTCTAATTTTGCAAATTTTGAACTAATGTTAAATAATTATTTCCATCTGTGCAAGGGGGATAATCAGGTTTTCAACATTAATTTTTGTAAAATAGTAAGAATATATTAAAAACTATGTTGTTACGATGCATTTTATAGGAAAATTTTTAAAAATTTGGAAATTCTGTTTTTGGTCACTCAACTTTATCAAAACTAAGATGTTCCCGTCAAAAAACACTGTGTACGCAACTATTTCTCAAAAATTAATTAATTGTTTACTGAAATAATATTTTTTCAATTCTCTTTTTATTTGAAAATTTAGAGTAACGAAAGACATAAAATGGTTTTCAATAAATGCTAACGAAATTTTCTATACAGCTTTTTATAATTGGGAAAATTCAAGGTTCAGTTTTCCCTAAGTTCAATTAAGAATGAAGGACTCTAATTCTAGATTATCTTAGAAGCTCGATTTTTCAAAATAGATTACTACATATATTTGAATATTTCGTAAAGCCCTCATTAATTGATATATTACGTTTTAAACTATGACAAAGACAAATAAAAAAATATATATCTAACAAACGTGAGAATATTGAATTCTTTGGTTAATTGGTTGAACCTCTATTTTGCTACATTTTCAAAGCCTATTTATTTCGTTATAAAAATATTTACATTTTTAATACATTAATTAATTAACTGATTAAAGTTCGCTGTACACAACTTACACACAAAAATATTTTCCGAAACTACTTCATCAAAAATAGGTTTTAATAATAACTGTTGATATTATTGTCAGAACACCAATGCCATTAGAGAAAATAATCACGATCAGTCAGTCGCAATGATTCGAACAAATTGATTTTCTTCTTGATGGCTTTACTCTTAGCATACAAATGATCCTACATTGTTAGTTTATGTTCCTAGAATTAACAAATACATCATTGCAATATGTTCCGAACGTCAATCCTGTCGATGTCTAACTTAGATTCGCTGCCATAGAGACTGCTAAGTTAAACAATGTTAGTTTGTATGAACTATGAAGAATAGTTAGAGGCTGCAACCATTTTTTCGAGTCCCATTTAAAGTTTTTATGTTTCAAGTTCGAGTTGGAATAATTTATTGAAGAAAATTCTGAGTCAAGTATTTTCTAATTCCTCTCTTTCTCTCTCAATGAAATTTTTATACAAAAAGGCCAATTCACAGCTGACTGCTTACTAACAATAAAACATAAAATACTAAAATTACTTGATGACAAGAATATAGATGGTGACCATGCAATTCTAATAGATTTTTCTAAAATCTTTGACCAACTGGACCAAGAAGCTGTTGCAGAAAAATATTATTGAATCACCATATATATATATATATATATATATATATATATATATATATATATATATATATATATATATATATATATATATATATATGTAAGTGACTATATTCATTCACTGCAGATCGTGAACAACGTCTAGTTTTGAAAGGTGTCTTACAGGAAACTCTCACTGTTAATTTAGGTTGCTCAACAGTAACTGTTGGCTGCCCAAGCATTCTTATCATAGCTTCAGGTGATTAAAGAACAATTATTCCATACTCAATAATTCCCAGATACGCAGATTATAGTAATTTAATATTTCTATGTTTTAAAAAGATGCAACACCAACTGATAATAATACAATGACTAATGAAGAACTGAAAAGAATATCTGAATGGACAGTTACCAAAAAATTTAAAAATTTATTCAAAGAAGTCTAAGCACTTACGGTTTTGCAAAAATTGTATACTCACTTGTAATTGCGATTTGAAATGCATGAAATATGAATAAGTATATTCTATTAAAATATTAGGAATTACTATGGATTCTTCAATGAGATTCAATAAACACTCGTCTAAGCTAATATCTTGTTCTTTAATTCTATAAACTATATTTTTGAAGAAATGAAAACTACAGGGCATTTAATGGAATCTATAATCAAAGTATTTGAAGCTTTAGCGTTAAGTAGAATAAGCTACTGGCTGAGTGTATATGGAAGTGATCTAAATATTTTGACAAAACTTAATAAATACCTTTTTTAAACGATTCAGAATGATTATATACACTGTGTTATATCAGCTAATGAAATGTTGTTTAAACAAGATCTTGCCAAGTACTACAGTATAATTAAGAATACCAGACTTCCATTCAATGAAGAATTTTTACTGCATAGAAAACCTTCTACAATTACAAGGTCTAAACAGCAATGCTACTACAAGAACAGAAGCATTAAAAGATCTTTCGTCAATAGTGCTATCATAGGGTTCATTATAAATGTTTATTCATTCTCTAAGTAAAAGAAAAGTAGTCACTATTTATAAATGCATGAAAAAAATTCTTTGGCATTTTGATATTTTGAATTTTAAGTTTGTTTCATAAATGTGTATGTATAGATATGCATCCCCTGTATTTGGTGGTGGTGTTGTTGTTGTTTTTCTCTCTGTCTGTGTCCTTAATTATGAGTTTGAAGAATTTGGTCAAATTTTTCCATATGACGATCTGGTTTGAAAAGAGGATTGACCTAGAAATGTAATGCGTAGTTTTAGAAGAGTTTTTCTTTGAGGCATTTAGTCACCATCTAAATTGTATGTCAAGTTTCCTATGAAGCGCACTTCTTAAGTCAGTAAATAATCTATTTCAATAGTTAAGAAAACTGAATTATAGCACGAAGAGGTACTTTTGTAATTACTAGTGCCGTACTCTTTACACCAGACTTATTTTCTAAATATGTTTTGACAATGTGAGAGCTGAACTTTAACTTTAAATCAAGATCACTAATAATTACCTCCTGCATACAGAATATTCATTTGTTGCAGGGTTTCAGTAGGTCTGTTGTAGTTAAGTTCATGCTATTTTATCACAAATTAACCTATGCATTAACATTATGTAACAATTTTCAATAATAATACATTGTTTTCTTGAAATATTTTAAAAGATTCAATGTAATTGATAGAATTGATTGAGTTCTTTGGTAAGTTAAATAAGTTTTCTTTAATGGTAAGAATATTTTTTAAAAATGTTTAAACAATATTTCTTCTTTAATTTGGGATGGTACAGTAATTGATTCCAAAAATAATACAATGTGAATATTTTTTTTAGATTTTTTATATAAACTCTCTTATGAAAACAAATAAATATCGTTGCTCAGTTTATGTTCTTGATTTCTTTCCAGGTAATGTCTGCAATCAAATTTGAATCATTTTGCATGTTTGAACCGCCTTGAGGTAATGTGCTTGAATTTATTGGCGAATTTAAAATTACAAAAAGGTGTGGCAATTATCCAATTGTTGATTTGATTTTATACCACTGATTATTTTAAAATAAACTAATAGCTTCTAATTCATCCAAATTCCTGTGTTTACTAGGACATTTTTGTTGTGTACTATGAATTACGCTTGCTATTCGTCAGTGGTCTGATGCAGTGACTGACTGTAACTGTAAATGTGAAACATATATGTCCATGATATGCAGACTTAATATCACGACGTAATAGTGTCCCTTATCTTTCAATAATGCAGATGGTTAAAAATTTTTGTTCTTTATTACATGATTTATCATTCAAATACCATTCTTTCAATAGATGGCCAAAATTTCTGAAAGTGTGTGAGAATTATTATATGATTATACGTTCTTTTGTTTTCTATCACATTTTCACTAGATAAAAAATTGTCCAGTGAAAATCTATCTATGTTACTAATAAATCCTCATACGTTTTCTCAATTATATAGATCTGGTTATCTTGTAATCAATTTGTTAGACTAAAATCATTCGGAAATAAATCCCTTTAATCGTACCGGTTCTGATCTTCTGTGGTTCATATTGGTATTTGCAATTGACAACAAGTGTAGAAACTCTCCTGAAAAAATTTCCAAAATATACCTTTAACAACGGCGAAGAATTTTTACCTTTTTATATGTAAACATAATGTGGCATCATTTTATGTTCTTTTGATATATTGAAGAAAGAGTACTACACTACTTTAAAGGAAAGTGAAAATTTTCCAATCTTTCACAAAACAAACTAAATTTACAAAAATTAAAAATATGCACATTATAAATAGAAATCACCTTAATTTTTTAAAAAATGCTTTCAATAAGCAATGAGTAATTAGCAAATTTTAATTAGAATTTTTATATCGTAAATTCCTTGATCAATTTATTTTACCGCAATAGACAGCAGGTAAACACAGAGATGGTAAATCAAATATATTGTCCAAGTCTAATAGTATTTGTAAATATTGATAGAAGAATATGATTTCAATTCGATAGAGTTTATCATCTTATGATTATAACTTTAGGATTCATACTGAGAAAACTCCCCTTAATTATTTTCCAAATCATTAGTTTTATGACATTTGAAATAATTACTAATTTTATTTATATATTCGCAATTTTTGCTTTTCATTTATGCATCTTCTTGATATCCTAATACTGCTGACATTTATTCCAATGAATTGCTTGTGCAGCTTATTTGTGATATTTCACATTGAATGATGACTTAGATTTTGCATAAATAGATTGTTTAGTTTACTTGCCTGAATAAATCATGACTATTCACATATTCTTTAATGGTGATATGAAAAAATTAAATTATCCCAATCTTAAAAATTTTAAGCTACAAGCAGATTAACTGAAAATATGGAATTTTTATATTTTTCATGATTATCACTAAAATCACAATCAAAATTTTTTCTTTGCTTGCGGGTTACTCTGAGAAATATGAATCATTACAAAGATTCATATCATACTACTAATCATAGGAGAACTGCATCTCATATGTGTAGGTTTCCCTCCTCTAAATGAATTGAAAAAAAATAAAACAAACTTCCAATCCTGTAGAGGAATACATGACGCATAATCCGTAATATCTATCCTAGAGAATTCTGTAGAAACTTTTTTGAAGGCTTGTTAATGTTTCAGATTTACTCCCACTTTTGACTCCTACTGAATTTGTACTAAAAAGTATTTAACATAGAGTAACGTAAATCAAGCGTATGTGTTTCAACAGCAGCAAAGTTTAAAGTGCTATACACACCTCTGAATGACCTTGATATAAACATATACAGAATATATGTTTTAAAAACAGCTATTTTATATTTAACTAATTGAAGTTTTTATGATGTCTATTTATTACTATAATGATATGAGATTATATTGGTATCATAAATCTTTCACAGATTGAAAAAAATCTTATGCTTTCTCCACATCATGATTGACTAATTTCATAAATGATAGTTTCTAAAAGAAGTATTTTATGAATTATATTCAAACATTCAAGTGACTTCCAGTGAATGACAAATTTTTGCACAAAATTAAAATATGCTCCACCAGAGTTCTCATGCGGACACATACACTCTATTTGTGAAGTAATTAACGTTGACCGAGGCGTAACTTTTAAACATTTATGGAAATTAAGTCAAGTGATAAAGTGGAAATTTCTCGATGTATTCGTAACGCTAGAGGTGGGAATTATGACAAATAATTCGTATATCAATTTAGTTAAATACTAAAGGGACTGCACATTCGCTAAATTCTCGTTCACTAAACTTCGAAATTTACTGCAATATAATCAAAAGCACTGCCTCCTAACCACTCAAATACGTGCTTATCATGCATTGTAAATAACTTAACTACATAATATAAATATGAAGTAGGGATTAAAATGCAATGAAAAACTTATTCATTTATTAATTCACGTATACTAAACGGATGTTGCAATAAAAATTTTACAAGAAAATATATTAGAAAACAATGAAAAACCTAAAAAAACCGTTTTTCAAAAAGATATGTAATGGAAACTGCTATGTGAATCTACTTATAAATATATATATATATATATATATATATATATATGAATTCACCTTTTCGAAAAACGGTTTTTCGGTTTTTCATTATTTTTCTACTATCTTCTCTTGAAAAATTTTTATGGCTAAAATCCGTTCAGTATGTATGGATTGAAGAAGCTTCCCAGGAGCAAATATTTCAAGAAATGTCTCTTTTCCTGTATACAGGGTGTAACAAAAGTAACCAGACGCTTGCAAAATGAAAGCAAGAACTGTAGTTACGTAGCTAAACATCAATGGATGGAAATTTAACTGTGATGGTTCGCCTTGCTGCAACAGCAATGTTATATGTTTAATCGATTTGGGGTTCAGATTTTTCATTCAAATTTTTGAAATCGTCATTCCTATTGATCGTTACTCAAGGATGATGATCAGAGACTGACTTGAGTGATAAAGGCTTACTTACTAAAGATAAAAGTTTATGGTAGAAACCCACACACTATGGACGATCTGAAGAATGCTATTACCGATGAAATTCGTGCCATAGCATTAGATTTGGTGAACAAGGTGTGCCGGTCTGTTCGTGACTGGATTTGCAAATGTATTGAACATGATGGTCATCATTTTGAACATTCTCTATTAACACTTTCTTCTTTTATGATTAATCTTTTTGGACATTATAACCTCAGTAGGTTGTTTTAGATTCGCTACACTGTATATTTTACTATGAATCATTCGTTTTTTTATTCCTACTCTTATGAATAAAGTTTGATTTCTCGTAAAATGAAGCGTCTGGTTACTTTTGTTACACCCTATATATATATATATATATATATATATATGCATTTGTTGATTGCATTTTGAGATTTATTGATTAGATGATAAAAAAGACCTGATGAATAATGAATGGAAAGACACAATGAATTCTGATGGATGTGTCCCAATAAGTGATTCTAAATCAGAAAGCGATGACGAAAGACCTACTTCAACGAGGGGAGCGCTCAGTAAGATATATATTTAAAGATGTACATTATATAATAACACCTAAATTTAACAAATTCATATTAAATATTCTTTGCTAAAGGATTTTATATTTAACTTTATATTCACCAAGAAATACGAAAGTTTTCAAAGATAGCAAGATTTTGTTAATTTTTTCCAATTTGATTCAAGTCTTGTTAGCAAGCAATATGTAGTTAGGAATTTAGATCCTGAGGGAATTTTTTAGTTTCAAATTTCCATTTGCTTTCTTAAGTTTCAAATCTAGTTATTGGCTTAAAGTGTTGTTCATAAGTATTTATTAATTTTGAAATAAATTTTGCAATGCTTAGCAAACATGTGATTATGATTATATAAAATCAAGAATAAATGCAATTTATAATGACACTTAACTGTGAGTTTTAGAAAAAATCACACATTATTCCGGTATCTTAATGCGAATCTGTTTGGCTGTTCTTTCTACAGCTTTCATTATCAATGTTGCTGGTCACGTGTTGAAGACCAAAATTCACATTTGCTTCTTCGTCTCTGGAGTTCTGTTTGTATTTTCAGGTAAATTTAAGCAAATGATTGTGACCCTACATGTACTTCTAAAGCGTCTTGACAATTTTATTATCGTATTTCTTAACTTAGTAATTCCTTTTTGAGCTATTTATTGTAGTTTTTGCCTTATCATTTCAAATATCTTTATTAAAATATATTTATAGTCTTCAATAGAAATTGTTTCAATGTTTCGTTAGTACACATAAATGTCATTACTTTAACATCAATGTAAATTAGATGGCACGAAAGATAACACTAGACGATTAATCACCATAATCCAATTCAGGTGTAAGAATCCCCAAAAAGCCCTGACTGAATAGAGTTAAGATCAACCAGTAAAATTGTCAGAACCATACTTAGGATTGCCAAAGTTTTCGAAGATAAAAGAAGTGTGGTAGTAACTTTTATTGGCCATGGCAACGTTATCATTATTATTATCATCATCATCATCATTGGCATCGTCATCATCATCATCACTACCATAACCATCGTTATCATCACTTTTATCATCATCGTAATCAGCTCATCAACTACGATGTAATCAAGCTGTTATCATTGAAAATAAATTGTTTATCAATACTCAAGCTCTGAATTTATACTGAATTACGTTGAGTTAGGTTTTGACATGCACTAACAACGGGATGCAATTCCCAAACTTAGCTCTTTCAATTAAGAAAAATTCTACTGAATAATGACATTTTTTCTTAAATTTAATATAAAAATTCAAAATATTTCATTGCCATGCTGATGTTACATTTGAATTCAATGGTAACAATCTCCGAAATTTCATTAAGTCGCTTTCAATTGGCAATTCAATTACTGTTCGTTGAGAACATTGAAGGAGACATCACATTAAAAATTCATTAACAATTATCAAGTGGAAGCCACGATTTCCAGCGAGTCTCGATTAAATTAATGCAACAATGCGCATTTATTAAGTCGTCGCGTCTAGTAATATAATCTTCTTCTAAAGAAAATTTCAATCAAAATGTTCACAAGCCTTGATGTCGACACAATTCCATCTGAAATTTCAAATACTAATCATTTAGACATGCTCATGCTAAAAATTGATTTCCAAATTCATGCTTGCAACTGTAATAATGCTAAAACACTTACAGTATAAACATCATCTGTACTTAAGTCCCAAAACAAAGCTTTTAGGTTTTGTACCAGGAAATTCACTTTAGTGAGACCACATTATCGATAGGCCTGCTTGCATTTCTTCTCAAGTTTTATCTGTGTACTGTTGTGATTGAATATGTCTAAGGGACATGCGCCACATAATCCAATATTGAATATATATATATTTTTTTTTCAATAGCTCTTTATTGTTCATCAGCACAAAATACCATTAAACGGACAAAGCTAATTTACACAAATATATAAAAAAGAAAAATTAGACATTGAAATGAAAATGAAATCGCAAATTGTAAAAAGATGTTACATTCTCGATTTAGTTTGTTAATGACTTTTGTTTTAGTAATTTCTTGTTTATTGTAATATTCTTTGTTGATTTGACAACTTGGTCCAAAATATAATTTTGTTGTCATTAGCAACTATGAAATATATCTGATTTGTAAATTAATATAAATGTCTTCCTTCGCAGCTAATATATTAATTTATGAAATTGAAGGCTAAATTTTGCGATGGTGTAGATTTTATTTTTTCTGTAGGAATATTCATATTAAAACTTGAAGGTTACAAATAAGAGCCATGTTTTACATGAATTACTATCCCAACATCAAAAAAATAGTGCATGCCTTTTTACAATGTTCGATTATGACAAATGCAAATTTTCGGTGATATTCAAAAAAAAATTGTAGTAGGATCATGAATTTCTTAATAAGCAACACTTAATATTTTTAAAAATAGAAATTCAAATCGCTCTCTACATGATTATCCTGTTTTCGTGACCTTGAAACTGTCCTTTATAAGTGTTATCATTTTAAAATGGATTTAATTCCATGAAATTATCTGCTTTTAACTTCAAAAAGGAGATCACTCAACCATTAAATGAACACATTTAAGTCGTTCTTTTAGATGAGAAGAAATGTTTTCCACATTTATTACAACTCTATACAAGGTTTTCTACGAGTCGCAATTTTTAAAATATCAAATATAAAGCAATTCTATGCTAATAAAATTGTTAATGTCTGGACTTTAATCTCGTGATTTTCAGAAAAATGTTCTAAGGGGATAAATGCTTGCTAAAAGCTTAACAAATATTTAAGAAAACTTATTATATAAATTTTAGTTACAATATCATATCGCAAATTTTTTATAATAAAGTTAAATACAGAATTAAAAAAATCTTCTTGATTATGGAACTAACATCCCAACATGTATAACTTTAGCCAATCATTTGGGAATTCTAAGCATTCCCCGGAAGGTTTAACATCTGTAGCCGAAACATAATGCTGAAGAATTGCAAGAAAACTAAATCTGATTCACACTACAGTTAGCACTAATGTAGCCTTTTCTTTGAAAACTTTATAAATCTATTTCACGGAATGTTACGTCAACAAGTGGTTTATACAGAAAAAAAATGGGGGAGGGGGATTTCAATCTCCCGTTTACTGAATAATACAAACAAAGTTCATTTTTCTTAAAATTTTATTATATTTTCAACAAAATTCTCAACTTCGGAATCAAACTTTGAGAATTTGAGGGGAGCGGGGAGGAAGGCATGGCCGCTTTCATCCCAGGATATATCAGTGTTGGAATCGTGCCTTGATTTGTCAGCACGATCCCAGCACGAAAGCCAGAAGTGGGGCACCAGGTCGAGACTGCACGAAATTTATAAATATTTGCAGGCATAAGTACGGTACGGTAAAAAAATCTATACATTTTTCATTTAATTTAAAGCTATATTAGATTAAAACTTTATGAATGAAATGTCTTTGGCTGTAAATATTTTTAATATTTTAATATATTATTCTATAAACAAAGCTTTCGATGATTTTAATATGCAAAATGCAAATTTGTAATTTAGAAAATCAACATAACAGTTATATTTTATACGTATTTTAATGGGGGAACGCGCACGGCACTGATACGAAATTTTCTGAAAAATGGGCATGGCACCGTTCCAACACTATCCGAGATTCTGAGTTTTTTAAAAAAAATGCGAGATCCAATGTTTTAAGTTTTGTATCCAAAGATTTAAAAGCGTTTAGAAAACAAACAAAATCTTTACCATATACTGTAATGGATTTGTAGTTTGGCGCACAGCCTTAAAATTCATATTAGCTTTATTTTAGCAAGCGAGGCCAATTTGCAAACTTTAGGAATTCTCAAACAGGGAAAATAATTTCAGATGTAGATAATTGAAATGAAATATTGAATAAATCCAATAAATATTATGGATATGACGATCGACTGTATGGATATTATATAGAAAATATCAACAAAGTATGAAAAAAAGGCTTGATAAATATTCGAATTGTATGGAAATTCTCCAAGATCAATAAGGAATGGCAAAATTTCTTTTAGTGCTTTGAAACGTTTTGATCGCTAAATGCGTCCACCATTGAGATACCCGAATAAAAAATCGTACTTACACTCTTATATATTTGAAGAGTGCAGATTTATGTGCTTCAAGCATAAAGCATATAATTGCGCATATTTTGTCGGAATGTTCTCTTAATCATATTTCTATTGATCACGCATATTTCATCGAAAATAAGAAGTGAATGAGAAAGGCGACAAATATTTTACGGAATTCTAACAAACTGAAAAGCACGCACATATCGGAAATTATAACTCATTCACTTGATGGATGATAACTTAATGCAGGAATTGGGTTTCATTAAATCATCTTTCAACTTTCTTCCTGCAGACATATAGCTCAACTGCAAGGGGAAGAAGTAAAACGAAAGCTGGATACCACTATAAGATCCTATGAGAGCATTTGTACAAGTTATAAAGAGAGAAAAAATCGAAAGAGTTGATTTTTCTCCACAGAGTCAAATTCAAGTGCCACAACACATTTTGATGACTGATAATTACTTGGCACAACAAAACTGTA
>CABFPE010000416.1:449578-467719 GCA_900660155.1 Hofstenia miamia | reverse complement strand
TATATATATATATATATATATATATATATACATTAGTGTTGAGTCAGGTTTGAGGTTTCGCAAATCAGGTCCATGTCTTAACAGAATCAGAATCAAGTTGACAGCACTAAGTTTTTTTAAACTGAGAACATTCTGTATAATGTCAGGTGGTTGCATGACTAGGTTAAATTTAAAAAAATTCTTAGTTAAAACAATTTTTTGTTTAATTAAAGTATGACGATATCAAAAACTGATGTTTGTATTGAGATACAGTGTAAACTAAAAGAGAAAATATATCTCGAGAACACGTGGATGTTTTTTAACACCCCCCCCTATTGACATCATGATTATACAGCTACTAGGTTCAGGTGAACTCATCTCTAATATATATGATTGCCTCTATATATTATTTTATTTCAATCACTGTGTAATAAGAAATATATTAAATGGTCACCGTGTTCTTTACAATTTGGTGAAAATTATTCAAAAAGACAGAAACGAAACAATCCAATTCAATGCAAATTATCGATGAGTATCATATTTATTTTCAATACCTCACAACTTTAACGTAACTTGGAGCCTAACTTAAGAAATATCCCGAATTATTACAATTTAAGAACAATTTGCAAAATTTATTATTATTTTTGGATTAAAAAACTCACTGCATTCTAACATTAAGGAAAGTTAAATTTAACAAATTCAAATTTCGATTTTTTAGAGTAAAGGATTTGCGGTTTTCATAAAAATTGTTTTTTGCGAGTATCATATTTTATCATTTTCCTATTACATGTAATGGATTGGCTTATTCTGATTTTTAGTAAAATTAGTAAAAACATCTCCGTTCAAAAGTTTTTTGCTTAAACTATGGGTTAATCATGGGATGATGAAGAAATCATTTGAGAAAATATTCGACTTCAATATTCCAAGATATTGCAATATTTATTGACTTGTGTTCGGAAAAAATTTCTTAAGTATAGGCTATACATATATCGAATTTTAGCACAGCATGTAGCTTTTTTCTGAGAATTTTAATCGCTATTTCACTAACACAGCGAAATATTTTAAGGAATGGCTTACTGTTATAAAATTCTTGACGCGAGTGCATTGAACAAATTAAATTACGAGATGAGCTAATGGACATAACATAAAAACTAATAAAGAAGTAATTTTAAAATTAAATTCAACCTCTGAAATCCTTTTATTCATTGCTATTGATAAAAATTTTAATAAAATTGATTAATGCAATTAGTTTATTAATATACAAATCTGCTGAAGCACAACTTGTGACACCTGCACCACGGAAGTATGAAACATACACCGAATTAAAGTCGCAATTCTTAAATTTCTATTCTGAAAGGTTACCAAAGTATAACGTGCACTAATGTTTCTTAAAGGTTTAACTCTAAGTTACTGAAAGCTTAAATATGTATTTAGGTTTACTCCTGATACTGACCCTTGTAATTTATGCTTCAAAAACCAATGAAATAGCAGAGAGCTGGCCAACTGTAGTTGAATCCGAAGACAAGACACCTGGTAAAATGAAGTACCGCTATGGCTGGTCATTCTTCTGCTGTGGGCTCTGTCTCATTGCTTCGGAATGGGCCGGTGTTTTTGCCATGTATTTCGTTTTAGCAAGGGCTAATGATATATTTATTTCCCAGTTAAATAAAGACAGTAAGGAAGAGAAGAATAATGACGGGTTATTATATAACTGTGACTACTCCTTTTCCGACGCATTCTCGAGACAAATGATCACAAATATGCGCTCTATGACCAATGGTAATAATGCGCGTCTTAACGCTTCCAGTCAGATGACTACATTGTGAAATCTTTGTTTAATTGTGTTAAGTAATCAATGTGTGTTGTAAATTATAAAGTTGATGTCTAAATCTATTGTATTTGTTTAAAATTGTAAATTGAATATCATAATAAATGTTCTTTCGCATAAAGTTTTTAGAGATGTTTACTGGTGAAATAATACGATATTTCTGAAGCTTAATAATAAAATCGATTGACAAACATACTCTTGTTTTTGTGCTCATTAAGAGTGATTATAAATATATATCCTTTCAGTCCTCAGGTTTTTTCATTGATATTCTTCTGGATGGCATTTCAAATTACTCCTTTCATGCAATCCCTTATATATATTTCCAGACGGGGGATTTTGTTGCGACCCCCCTACATACTTCTCAGTTTACCAAAAATTGAATCAAAATTTAAGTCATAAACTGCTTTTTTCTCTGTTTTGTGTAGTGTTTTCCTCACACAATGAACAGCACCCTCCTTTATTTTGGTTGGGGTGGGCAATCTTGCTAATAACATTTTGCAGTCGATTTCTACTACAAGATATATATTATTGAATTGATTTGATTAATACTTAAATTTTTGGATTTTTCTAAATCACAGCACTGCACGTTGCAATTCTAAAAAGTAGTCGAAAATATATTATATTCTTTAATACATATTTCTGTAAAAAGACCAGAGCATGATTCAGATGATTCCCTCAGATTTTCTCAAATTTCACATGTTTCTATACATATGCTGTAAATATAATCAACATGACAGTCACAAAGTAAGCATGATCGGTCATGGCCTACTAAATTGTAGGCCATGGACTGCCTTAGGAATACTTTACCAGCTAGAGCAGAATTCCTCGTGAATTACCGTTTTATCAATAATTTTGCCTTGTGTTGTTAAGCGTTTGACGGAACCATTGACACAACTTACTATAGCACCGGAAAGATATTTCAAGAGATCAAGTCATTCATATATTGGCGCATTTCTTTAGCGTTTTCAGGAAAATGCAATAAATCTTTTCACAATATATTCAATATACAGTTTGTTATGTCAACATCATTAAACGAGCTTAAGAAAGTTATTCAACAATTGGAAATCTGGAAAATATTGCATGACTCCCTACTACTTCTAATATAAAATACAGAGTGAACTTTTACTCAATGATGGTGCGTTGCGCAAAGCCTATTTTTCAGTTTTTTTCTATATCATGCGTTTCTTAATCGGACCACTTAGTTTGAATTTTTCACAATAAGATAAGATTGACATCTATAGTAAAAAAGATAACTCAAATGAATTTTCAATAAAATTACAAGTGTGTGTGTGGAAATAAGCTCATTGATGCTCCAGAAGTCGCATGTCTGCTGCGTAATTTACTTTCTGCATATTTGGTTCTAACAGACATTAAAGAACATAAAGGATGTTTCCCATCGGAATCATTTACTTTCTTGAAGAGCTTCGCATCTGCCATCTCTAAATGTTCTCTAATACTGGTGCATTTCAAATCTTAAGGCCTTTCTCTGCAGTTTATCAATTTTGTTCTCATTTTCCTTCTACAGTAGCGAGCAAAATCTTAAACCAAAGTGCGTAAAATTGTATCACTCTGGTTTATGGTGAAACAAACGAGATTAACGTTGGTATTTTACTGCCAAAAATAAGTATTGTATAAAAGGTTTTTAAGTTATAAAATATAAAAAATAATAAGTCACATGAATTGGAATAAAAAGCAAACAAAAGGGAATTCTTACATAACAACGAAAATTTAAAAATTGATTAAATTTATGTTGGCGATAAATTTTTTCCTCGTATATTTCTTCTTAATTGTTAAGGCAAAATGTTTCAATCTCAGATATTCATAAGGTTGTTGTATATTTCTTCATATATAAAATAAATATATGGAAAACAAGTCAATTAAGCACATATTACCTTTCTTGAGTTGTTACGTTCAATAGTTCAAAAGTAATATGCCTTTTTTCTAGTCTCATTTTTTTTGCAGTCAACTATAGTAAATGTTGGTAAATAAAACTAGTCAATTTTAATATTTTGTGGACTACACATATTTAGAAAAAATGCAATATTTACTAGTTTTTTTACTCGAAAAACGTAGTATTTTCGTTGAAAACTCAAAGGTCCATAAATAAAAACAAAAAACAGAAATTAGTATTCACATAATACCATTGCTTAAAGAGTATGCATTATTGCATATTTTATATACTTGTGAACTTAACGGAAAATCAAATGCTCTTTCAATGAGTTTGGCTTCAACTATTTTCGAACACTTTATGCAATAATAATCATTTGAGAAGTGTCTTTCACAGGGTACTTAGTACATTTAAATTGTGAACGAAGCAAATGCATTCATCCAAACAAAATTTATACTTTCGTCTTAAGGAAAGTTAAATTGAAAAATACGGTGTTTTCGTCATAACCCGATATAAAATATGGAGTACAACAGTTTCATCATTCCCAAGCAATAGAAATAATATGATCATGCGATTCTATGTGTGTAACAGCTTCATTAATATTGATATTGTCATTTTATAATCCTATAAGAATGCTTCAAATTTTGCACCACTGCTTTTTGAAATTGCTGCGATGTGCACACCTTGATTCACGTGAGCCATGTCCTAGAACAAACCCTATTGGTGCTGATTTTTCAAACCTAAGTTTATCTGAACTGTGCCTCAATCTTTGACCACTATTTTCAAGAAATAATGACTTGGGAAAGACATGGTCAAGAAAATAATTCTATATGGGTTGATAATTTCTGAAAGGTAAATATCATTGTTATGTTTATCTGCGATATTGATTTCTTCCATGAACCATGACAAAATGTACTGAAGAAACTTAGTGTTTTGGTTCAATTTCTATGATTCACATTCTAAATTGATTGTATAAATCATTAATTAGCCATGCCTGCTAATAATTGTTTTTAAAAGAAAAAATATACAAATGTGGAAAATCAATTGCATTATTTAATCCTAGCTTTAATAAATATTTCCAAATTGCATTCTGTTGTCTGTAATTCTTAAAATTGCAGTTACTTCAGTGGAGATGGCTTTTCAATATAACGTAACATGAATATATTCAACTTTGCAAATATTGGGACATGGGTCAATCTTCATGCAGATCCTAGATCAAAATTAATGATAGACTTTTTTTCCGTTTCCATAAAATATTTATTAAATTTAAATAACTTATTAAAAATCATAGATTAGAATAATGCATAACTGATAAAATAAAAAGGAAATGATGCGTCAAAATGCTTAAAATGTGCTACACGAGCAGTGTGCACATTATGTTTAATTTCTACCGGCTATAGTAAGGAAGCGATTCAGAAATAATAGCTAGTCAAGGCAAATCAATTTTGGAGAAATTAATGGGTTAGCGTTAGCATCAAGACCTTCTTGAATTTAGGAAGGCCTTGCATTCCTCCTATATTGTATTTACACAAACAAGTAACTGGCTCTTTTTCCAGACTGCATTGTTTATTACTTTATGAATGATATTATTTTAGTACCATGTGAAAAGTATTGTAATTGACATAACATTTAAGCCAGGCGCAAATATTTATTGCCTTTGCCTTACAGTATATTGAGATCTTTCGGCTGACTATAAGATTTATAAGTTTATTTTTCTCTTAAAAATGTTTTCATATCTACTTCATTTAGAGCTGTGATATTAAGTTTTGCACCAAGTAAATTAATAGGTTCACTGTTAATAGTAAAACCACTTTCCCATGCTATTGTACCATTCAACCCAGTATAGATTGAAGTAGTAATGGCCGAGTCCATTACGTGGATATTTAAACTTTGTGACCTTGATGGGCTTATCTGGCGTAGCTATGATGTAAATGTGTACCGGACACATGATAGATTACTGTAATGATAGATTTTTGTTGGTTGATGAGTAGCCCACAAACATGGCTAACTTTTTCTGAGTAGCTGAAAATATTTTAAAGGCTTGACATGTTGGCTGCAAGAAACTTAATATCATCAGCAAAGGCATAAGGCATTTAACCTCCACTCCTTCATATTTAAGGCCCATAATATGTTTATTTGAATTTATCGATTTGAGAAAAAGTTCTATTGTAGCATAATCCATCAAAAACAGCAAAGAACTACAAATGGGGAACAAGATCAAATTATAAATTTACTTGATTTTATTAATATTGTGTTTTTGATAAATTAGCATTAAACCATGCCATGTATTATTTGAATTCGGAATTAATTTGTAAAAATAATTACTTGTCACCTTAACTTTTGACAAATCACATGTGGACGATAAAGCTCCACGTCGATTTTGATATCGCCATATTAACACAGAACTTTCTGCAATTGGCGACAAAAAACGGTGACAGGTACTTGTTTAACGATAAATATGTTTATACAAAATTTCTATAAATATGTAGAACAAAGGGAGAAATGTTGATGGAGAATAAACTCCTTATTATCTACTTATGTTTGCTTGGTTTGATTATTAATTCAAATGCGCAGCTAGGCGATTCATGCTTGTAATGATCACTAGGCTGTTGTGAGGGATGAAATGGTTTGTTGCCTAGATCGAAACAGTGCATATAAGTTAGGAATAGGTATAAGGGCTTTTTACTCACTGCCTAGCTGGCTATCAATCGATTTCACTTGTTGAATGTAGTAACAAATACAAGATAAGGTGAGATCGCCACCCTAGGTGTGTTATCATTTATTAGTATCTATCTTATTTTAGATCCAAATTGTTATTTAAGCTAGACCTATAATGACTGAAAATGGCCTTTTATACACTGAAGTTTTTATATATCGATGTCACTGTAAGTTAGGAAGCTGCTATTATTTGCTTGTAGCCTTAATGGTTTTTAACCTCTCTTTGATTCTCCGCAGCTAGTGTCAATAGTAGTACCACTATTATATGTAGGGTAGGAAACTGCTGCATTATGTATTTACTAGATTTTTTCTATCAGCAGTTAGTGCCAATGAACGGTTGCATTAATATACTAGTGAAAGTTACACTTGTACTTGAGAATGAGTTATTAAGTCAAATAATGTCTGCAATATCTTTTATTATCACATAGTTAGGGTACACGTAATAAAAATTAGATTGAATGAGAATGAGTGAGTCTATCGACGGATGGAACATTACTCTGTTGCGGATGGGTGGATGGCTTCTTGGTAACCAGACACTGCTTTGCGCAGCAAGCCCATTGTTAACTGGAGTCTCTCTCATACAGTTACCTAAATTGTGGCTGTTACATGTTTTTCTAATATCATATGGATTCTAAATATAGTTTAGTATGGATAATCAGAAAATGTATACATGAGACAACAAAAGTTAATCTAGATAGACATTACCCCGCTTGTAAGAAACTGTAGTTCAGCATCTCTAAATAGTTCTGAGTAAATACACATCTCTAGCCTGGGTGATGATTCTACATGGCGACTGTGACAGGACGGCGAAAGTCCTATTAACATCTGGAATTACAATTGATATGTTACCAAGAAAGCTGTTACCATTCTGTGCTCACTATTTCTTTATACTTTATTGTTCTTTAATTATTGTGGTGTTAAATTGTGGAATCTTGTGAAAATTACATGCTAGGAGATGTACTCCAGTGTAATACACAAACAACGACATGGTTATCTCTCTCTCACTCTGTGTGTGGTTTTCTACTCTAATACTGGATTAGCTGTGGTGCAAAAATGGAGGATCTAAAACACTCCCTAACTTACGAAAAATTTTTTTTTCTAAATTTTACTGGAATGGAAATCTAGCAGGATCTAGGCAGAACATGACACTATCATTACCCTCACAACAGGAAAACAATTGTTACAATCAAATACATACATGACATACAAAAAGAATAAGAGAAACCAAAACCAAACCACCCCAACAACTTCAGCGAGAACACAATTGCTTGAGTGTTTATCCCCTGCAGATGTTGAAATGCAAACAGTACCCCTACAAGATGAACTAAATTCAATAGAAATCCTCCAGACACTTAGAAGAAACGCCGAAAATGAAGTGGCACTGAAAAACCAGATCTCAATACTAGAAGAGAAATTTGAAAGGATCGAAAAAGAAAGAGAAGACATCATAACTGAACTAAAACAGGATATGAGTCAATTATTAGAGGAACAAAGAAACATTTTTCAATCACAAATCAAATTACTTACACAAAAATTGGTCGAAGTAAACCAAAGAGTAATAGACCAAAATGAAAAATGGGAAACAATGTGCACTGAACTAGAAGTGGAAAATAAAAACCTGTGACAAGAAAATGAGACACAACAGTTAGAACTCGAGCAATTGAAGGACCAATTGCAACTAATAAAACTCTTGGAAGATGATGAACAAATGTTGAAACTGATCAGAATGGAAGACATATTAATATCAGAAGAACCAGAAGCAGAGTTAGGAGCTCCCAGAAGGAGAGTGCGAACAAACTATGAAAAACCACGAAATTTGTCAACCAAAGAAGAGGAAGAAAAGGAAAAAATAATTCATGAAATAACTCAAGAAGTTAAAAAACGAGTGTCAACCGAAGGTCTAGAGAGCCTAAAAAACCGTCATATGATAAAACAATATTAATGGAAAAGGAAAACAAACCAAACCCTTTAAAGCACAAATCCAAAAATTTACAGGGCAAAATGGATAGTTATTCTCCAACATTCAAAGAATGGTTAGAATTATTTGAACTGACAATGAAGGAAAGGCGAGTAGATCAAACCGCAGGAGCAGCAAGGCTACCACTTTACCTAGCAGGAGCTGCACACCAACACTATTTAATGCTCAACTCGGAAACAAAAAGAAACTACAAGCAGCTAACAGGAAACTTCATTGAATATTATCAAAGCAAAAGTTTCAAAAACCAATATAGATTGATACTCAATGGAACAAAAATGAAAAAATTTGATGATATCAGAAATTATATGTCACAAGTAGAGTGACTACTAACCTTAAGCTACTCCAAATACAATTTATTTTCACACATCACCAAGGGACTACCAGAAAATATAAGACAGCAATTTGAAACAAAATGCGATGTCAATGATAAATTGGAAAAAATGATAAGAAATGCCATTGATATTCAAGTAATGTTGGAAAACAACTCAAGAATCTATGAGAAAGCAACCTGGAATCAGCAAAACACAATGAACTGAAAAGCAAAAGAACAAACAATGGTAAAATCACCGCAAACCAATTTTGGAAAAAAGGAAGACAAGATAATAAAAATAAAAACAAAGAAGGGACAAACAAGGAAACTGAAGGAATGGGATGTCCATTGCTATAATTGTGGCCAGAAAGGACACTAAAAACTGAATGCAAAAAAGCAATAAACATTATAGAAGAAGGAGAAGGATATTTTGATGACGAAGATTTAATAAATTCAGATTATGAAACCACTTCAGATATTGAGGAAACTGAAATTAATGAAGAGTTGGAAAACTAGAAGGAGTGCCAACTCCAGACAACCATGCACCAGTTATTATCTTGACCAATCTACACAATGTTCACACAATTACAGTTGTGATAAACGCCGTAATGATTAAAGCTATTATCAATGCAGGTGCAGTGAAATCAATAATCACAGATGAATGCGTGACAAAATTGGGATTCACAAGAGAAGAATTATTGAAATCACACAACCAGTTGATAAATGCATCTGGTGAATACATAGATAAAAAAGGAACACTGGATGCAGTGAGAATAAGAATAGCAAACAAGACATTCAAACAATCACTAATCATAGTGGATACTCACAGAAATCTATTACCCTACGAAATCATATTAGGAGCTGATTTTCTATTGAAAAACAAATGTGTAATAAATTATGGAAACAGAACAATAAGAGTTGAAGAAGAAGAAATCGAAATTAACAAAGAACAACAAGAGAAAGATATGCTATTCAAACTAATGGAAGACATCAAACTACAACCTTACCACTGGAAGATGCATACAATTAGGTGCAAAAAAGAGATAACAGCAGAAGTAATGATATATGAACAAACAGGAATTAATACAAAAAGAATCTCAATGCCATCAAGCATTTGTGCTATCAAACAAGGCGAAGGAAAAATTCCAATACTCAATTCCATGAATAGAAAGGTCAATATAAATCGGAAGAAGGTGAAGATTTATGGAAAATGTGTGAAATCTAGCATAAGAATGATCTTGAAGCCTATAGAAGATGATGGAGTTAGTAATCCACAATGCCAACTAGAGGACACGTGGAAGAATGCCAAAGACGAAAAAAGAACAAAACAAGAAGATGATGGACTTAGTAATCCACAATGCCAACTAGAGGGCATGTGGATGAAAGCACAAGAAACCATCGGGGTTAGTAATCCACAAGGTCTACTAAAGGACGTGTGGATGAATGCTGAAAATGAAGAAAAAATACTGGATATAAAAGAAGAGGATTATGAACACTTAAATCAGAGTGAGAGAGAATCATTGCAGAAAAAACTAAGAAAACATAGTCAAATCTTTAACTTTGGTGAAATAAGCATCAGACAAGTGATTGGCAAAACACACAAAATAGTAATGATGACGGATAAGCTGATAAAATTACCAGTAAGAAGAGTCCCTGAACAATTGAAAGATGAATACAACAGAATTCTGAATGAACTAATTGATAATAAAATAATAAGACCAAGTGAAAGCCCATATGCAGCACCAACAGTGTTTGTTAAACAAGGGAAGAAATACAGACTGTGTATTGATTTCAGGAAATTAAATGAAGTAATGAAAAAAGACTCCTATCCATTACCAAGAATAGAAGACATGCTTTATGAGGCAAGCAAGCACAAATATTTTACAGTGATAGACTTGTGCAAAGCCTATTGGCAGGTAGAAATGGAACCAAAAGATATAGAAAAAACAGCATTCATAACACCATATGGAATCTATGAGTGGATATACATGGCGTTTGGACTATGTAATGCACAAGCAACATTCCAATGTTATATCACAAAAGTTCTGAAGAACAAGCAAAACAAAATTGAGGAAGGAATAAATGCCTACATCAACGACATAATCATAACAAGTGATACTGTAGAACAACACCTACAAAAACTCGATAGAATGTTGAAGATATTGAAGGATGCCGGATTAAGAGTAAATGGCAACAAATGCAATATATTAAAGAAGAAAGTGATATTCCTGGGATGAATAATAAGCCAAGGACAAATTAGCATGAAAGACAAAAATCGAAAAACCAAACATGAAGAAAGACTTACAAAGAATAATGGGTTTCTTTAATTACTACAGTACATTTATACCAAACATCACAGGAAAAACACCAAAAATGATGAAAAACTTGATGAAAAAATCTGTACCATTCATGTGGACGTGGGAACAACAGGATGAATTAGATAAAATAAAACTTGAACTATCCAAATTATCTTTTTTCGAACACTCCAAATTTTAAAAAAGGTTTTGCAAATCTTTTTTTTATAAAAGGATCTAGTAATAAAACTAGCAAAATGAGTTTTATTTGCAAGCATCTGCTCACTGATTATTTTTTACTAAAGTTGTTATTAGGATGTTAGTGGTTTCTGCAACAACCAAAAGTATGAAACAACTATAAACAACGTAAAAAAAACCAAAATTGTTATCTGGGTAAATGGGAAAAAATTCCAAGTGAGGACAGATAATAGCAGCCTTGCCTGGCTAAAGACATTTTCAGGGGATAAGTCATCAATAGTCTCATGCTGGATAGGATATCTCAATGAATTTAATTTCACAATTGAACCTAGAAAAGGAAACCTTCACTCTAATGCTGACTTCTGCAACTCATTACCAGAATATGAAAGAATATGAAAAGAAAGAAGGAAGCAAAACTGAATTTCAATTCATACCACACAATGAATATGAGGACTTACCTGATATAAACGTCAACAAAAAAGGAAAAGCAATCACACTGATCATGATTAAAGAAGAGATAGCCAAAGATGAAATAATAGAAAGACAAAACCATGACAAAATACTAAAAAAGATAAAAGAAAAGCTAAAAATCCAAGAAAAGAAGTTATTGAAAACTGCAAAAAGCTATTTCAATTGATACACATGGAAAACAAATAACAATGGACTACTGTGCTCTACAGGAAAAACCAATTGGATAGTAATACCCAAATACCTCAAAAGAGATTTAATAAGAAAAACTCATGAAAAGGGACATTTGGGTATCATACAGACTGAAATGACATTTAACTCAAAGTACATCACAACAGGAATAAGAAAGGTTACAGAAGACGTCAGAAACAAGTGCAGCACATGTCTATTGAACAGTCCACAACACTTCCCAGCACAGAGAGCACCACTGGAAAAAATTATATCCACCAAACCAAATGAAATTGTACATATTGATATAGAAATGCTATCTAAAGATGAAGAGGGGTACCAATATCTACTAGTAATGGTAGACAATTTCACAAAATATGCCAAAATGATTTTGATGAAAAACATGACAGCTGAGGAAACAGCAAACATTGTACTAAAGGAATGGATGCTAAAAATAGGCCCAATAGAAAAAATAATTACGGATAAGGGACCAAAATTTGAAAGTACATTGTTTCAAGAACTTGCCAAATTACTTGAAATCAATAGTGAAAGAACAACAGCTTACCACCCACAAGCAAACTGAGTGGTAGAAAGACTAAATTGTACACTAATAAAACTCATAAGAGTAACCACATTGAGAATAGGAGGAAACAAATGGAGAGAAGTCATACAAATGGTTGAATAATTTTACAAGACTTTGGTACATGCAACAACAAAAGTAACTCCATTCAAAGTGATGTATGGGAGAGAAGTGGCGACACCACTATCAATGCAGTTCTTGAACTACTCACAGAAGTTAGACAACCAATTCATAAAACAACTGAAGCAGCAAATAACAGCAATTCACAAAATGATGTGCTACAACACAAAAAAGTCAGCAACAAGACAGGAGCATAATTATAATAAAAAAATATATAGACACACACACAAATTAGGCAACAAAGTTTATGCATTTACACCTATCAAGGTAAATGATGTTAACCAAGTATGAAAGTTAAAAACGGTATGGTCAGGACCTTACACAATTAAAAAAATACTAGATAACAATGAATACGTGTTAAGTAACGAAAAAATTTTACACTTTCAAAATTTAAAAAGATTGATTACTGATATTGAGGGTGCGACCCTAGATGAAAACTCAGAATTTAAGTTAGTATGTAACAAAGGAGAAAACATATATGAAATGGAGGAACTAGAGAGCCTTCCTGAAGATGAATTCAAGGAAGAATTCACACACGACATACAGGAGGATGAAATACAAAAAAGAATAATTCCTAGAAGGGCTGCAAAAGAAAATATAAAATATAACCCTGAAACATGGGACTTAAACCTAATATCTCAATTTAGGAAATTGGAAGAAGAAATGCAAACCCCAAATGAGCACACAATCAGATGCAATGCCAATCCAACACACAGGAGAGAGGGAGAAGAACACACCAAACAGAGAGGGACTGTGAGAACGTCAAACAATGAGATGAACCAAAAGAAATACCTAGTAGTTGTCACTGCCAACTAGAGAGCATGGCGACCAATGGTAGCATAGAAGACCAAATGCTTAGTAATCCTCAAGGCCAATGAAAGGGCAGAGGAACCAAAAGCAACAACATCAATACACGGAGTAGTCCATCATCAACTAGAGGGCAAGCAGACGAAGAGTGCTTTTAGTCAAAGTCCCAACCTTCCTTCAAGTACTCCACACTGCCAACTAGAGGGCAAGTGGAGGAACGAGTATCCAGGGGAAGGTGTAAGTGGTGGAAGAACTGTAGTAATACAAAAGCAACTAGAGGCTGATGGTACAACAGAATCTGCAACTGGTCAAATGCTAATGGAACATCTGGAAGGGAACTGACCAAAAGGAGACCAACTGGAATCTATTAGCAGTGGTTCAGAAATAGAGTATGAACTGAGCACCAGTGCCAGAAGACCTCTAATACTCACTCAGGAAATGCTACATGCCCCTCAGAAAGCACAAAAACGATGTCCAAAAGCACCATGAGCTCAGTCGAATGAAATAGAAGGATATCAACTATAGACAGAGAGAAACTGCATCCATATTTCATACCAAAAATAAAAATGATATACAACACATACGAAAAACTGTCCCCAGAAACACGAAGTCTACTATGAAGACAAATAAAAACAGATGAGACAAATCTGCCAATCTTTCTAGATAAAGAAAATCGACTGATGGTAAACACAATAATAAGTTACCCACAAAGAATTGATGAAACACTCGAATGCCCATATTTCAGGAGCACCATTCACATCAATTTTTGCGACAATTTTACACTAGCCAATGTTCAAAACATAATAACATCGAAAGATAAAATTGCAAAAATCGATCAAATCAAACTGGACAAAGAGAATCTGGTACTAATTCACATACTAAAGGAAAAGGAATACATGAACAAACTGGAGAAACAGATACAAGCAACATTAAAACTAGCAGAACAAAATGATGTACAAATCGTAATAATCACAATCACAACAGAAAAAGACATACCAAAATTTCTATACAAAATGAGTATGCAAGTTCAAAATGTATTCCTAAATGAAAAAACGCAAGACGAAACAACAGTATCAGAGTTAATAAAATTTGACTTACAAATAGACTACTGGGGAACAGTATATCGATTAATGGTAGTGCCATGGATAGCAGTAGAGCTATACCAACAAGTGAAAACAATAGAACTGACAACAAAAGCAAAAGATACCAAAAAACTCATGCAACTGCACATAAAATGCAGCATCAATCAACAACAGGAGCATCAAAAACAAATACAAGAAACATGGAACAACATGAAAGTGTCAAAAATGACAGAAGAAGAATGGCCAAAAATCACCATAGAAGCCCCGTCAAAATGATACCACAAATTGGTGGAAATCTTATTACAGGAAATCAACAGGGCATATGAGCTCAACACTAAGAAGAATTTCAAATCTTATATGTTTGATGAAATCAATGCTCCTGAAATAAGATATAGAACGATGATATTGATACTGGCCATATATCTGATGCAAGATGAAACACTAAAAATTCCCATCTCTAGGAAAACAAGAATAAAACTGAGCAAAGATGCAACATACAAAATCACATTCTCCCCTATAAATACAGCAACAAAAAACTGGATGCTGAAAGGCAACATTGAAAAATTCATCTCTCTGGACAAACAAGAAGAACCCATACAAATGGTGCAGAAAATACTACTGAGAATCATCACAGATAAACACCCAATGTGTAAAATAACAATGGTAACAATAGCTAATAAAACAGGAATATGCCCAAATGAAATCACACTATTTGATGATGCAACACAAAAATACATTTGGGGCGCAACAGATGACACAAAATTACGTCAAATTGAAGAACAGCCATGGATAACCACAAAAACATTAATAAAGAGAAAAATAGCCAAAACAACAGAAATAGTTGACACTATGAAAGAGAAAAACATCAAACAAATCACAATGTTGGAAACACACCATTTCACAAGAGAAAACCCCAGTTGCTTATTTCTAAAGATAATAAAGAGAGCAGAAGAAATGTCAAAAGAGGGTAGTGTCAAACCAATAGAAATACTCAAAATAACTAAAAAGCAAGCAGAAATGGAAAAAGAAGACAATCTACTAATGAGCTCAAACATAACACTTTCACCAAAGACGCAAGAGCACATGGATCAGATAAATATGGAAAAATGGGGAAACATAAGTCCAGCAAACACAATCAAATGGATTGACCTAAAGACGAACAATAATTGATAGAAATCAAAATACGCTAAGATGAAACAGAAATAACTTCAAGAAACTACCAAATCATAAAAGAAAATCACACAGTAGCAACAATGAAACTAATGTTTACAGAGGCATTCACAAAAACCAAACTCACAGAACTACTCAAACCCTACAATCAGTTAGCAGTGGATGCGGAGTGCATAACATCCAGGATAGAAATAAAACCAGACACTCTGATAAAACTGAGCAGAAAAGGACTAACACAACAATTCTGGGAAAAAATTGAATGAAGCAAAAATGAATTACCCAGCAACTATAGGAATGGCAACAGCACTGATAACATTGGGAGACTACCAAACAATAGAAGCAAATGTCGAGACAAAAATATTAAAATGCACTCCACCAGAAATGATATCCATTCCAATGATACTACCCTGATGGAGACTACCAAAGGATAGAAAAATCGCAAAAGGATTCTTACACGAATTCAAAACATATACAAATACAAAAGAGAAGGCAAAACAACTAGTTCAATTGGAAGCATACAAGAAAACAAAAAAAGATAATGCTCCAACAAGACAACAAAGAATGCATATACATAGAAGGTACAATAACTGTACGACGATGGGAAACCCATCCACATACAACTAAAAGAACTAAAAAACGAAATAGTGGACAGATCACTAAAAACAATTGTACTATTATCAGGTGTAAACGACATTGTATGGATGGACATATGGAACAAAGAGTACAGATACTATGATGTATCAAAACGAGTAAATGGCAACACAATGATTCAAATGAATAAAAACGACCTGGACAAAATCACAGAAGAAGACATGTGAAACAACATAAGTTTTTTCTACAAAGACGTAGAAAACACAAAAAGCCTTCTAAATACATTCTAATTTTTCTATCCCAATACTTGTCTGAATGAAGAACTCACTCATACCAGCAGAGCAGATGCTCTAATGACACTGATGATTGGCATCAAAGGTTTGAAACTATACAAGAAATTCTACCCACTCTTTAAAGAAAAACTCAATGAACTTAGACAACTAACAACCAATCATCAGATACGCTGAAACAACAACAACCAAAAAAGAAACCGTGCTAAAACTCACCAAAAAACAACAATTCGCAAACTTAACATGGGAACAAACCCAAGCAAGACACTGATAAAAAGAGCGGACACACTAGTCTGCTGAGAGTGAGCAATCTTAAAATCAACGCAAGCTGAGGGAGGCGTGTAGCATAATCCATTAAAAACAGCAAAGAACTACAAAAGGGGAACAAGATCAAATTATAAATTTACTTGATTTTATTAATTTTGTGTTTTTGATAAATTAGCATTAAACCAAGCCATGTAATTTGAATTCGGAATTAATTTGTAAAAATAATTACTTGTCATCTTAACTTTTGACAAATCACATGTGGACGATAAAGCTCCATATTAATGCAGAACTTTCTGCAATTGGCAACAAAAAATTGTGACGGGTACTTTTTCAATGATAAATATGTTTATACAAAATTTCTATAAATATGTAGAACAAAGGGAGAAATGTTGATGGAGAATAAACTCCTTATTATCTACTTATTTTTGCTTGGTTTGATTATTAATTCAAATGCGCAGCTAGGCGATTCATGCTTGTAATGATCACTAGGCTGTTGTGAGGGATGAAATGGTTTGTCACCTAGATCGAACCAGTGCATATAAGTTAGGAATATGTATAAGGGCTTATCATTTGCCGCCTAGCTGGCTATCGATCGATTTCACTTGTTGCATGTAGTAACAAATACAAGATAAGGTGAGATCGCCACCCTAGGTGTGTTATCATTTATTAGTATCTATCTTATTTTAGATACAAATTGTTATTTAAGCTAGACCTATAATGAGCAGTTGCATTAATATACTAGTGAAAGTAACACTTGTGTTCGAGAATGAGTTATTAAGTCGAATATGTCTGCACTACTTTTTATTATCACATAGTTAGGGTACACATAATAAAATTAGATCGAATGAGAATGAGTGAGTCTATCGACGGATGGAACATTACTCTGTTGCGGATGGGTGGATGGCTTCTTGGTAACCAGACACTGCTTTGGGAAGCAAGCCCATCATTAACTGGAGTCTCTCTCATACGGTTACCTAAATTGTGGCTGTTACATGTTATTCTAATATCGTATGGATTCTAAATGCAGTTTAGTGTAGATAAATGGATACGTGTACTTGAGACAACGAAAGTTAAAATAGATAGACATTACCCCACTTGTAAGAAACTGTAGTTCAGCATCTCTAAATATTTCTGAGTTAATACACATCTCTAGCCTGGGTGATGATTCTACACTATTGGCATGATAATACGACACATGAGAAGGGGCACTTTTGCCTGGCTCCTCTTTCAATAATAATTTTTTGGTGACATAAAACCATTAATTAATAAATAATATTTATAACGTTTATATAATGCTATAATTAGAGCGATAGTTTAGAGGTATATCCCATAGGTCTTTTTGTAATCAATCTTTAGTACTTCTAGAACAATGGTGTTGTGGCCTTATATCGATCACGCATTGAAT
>CABFPE010000416.1:334800-353152 GCA_900660155.1 Hofstenia miamia | reverse complement strand
TATATATATATATATAAATTTTAAGTACATGTATGCTTATATATTAAATGCATCATATATAAAACAACCTCATACAATTTGCAAGAAGACTAGGGCCCCAATATCTACTAATTTACCGGGATCACAAACAACGCCAGCCTGGTCTTGCATATTTCTATACTAACTATAACCAAGCGTACTCAAATTAATAATTAATCTTTATAATTTTTGTCAAAATTCATTACAATTTCACAGAATTATTTTTTATATCTAATTAAATTCCTGTATTGTGAAATGAATTTTCTACCTTTAGATAAAATTCCTTATAAGAACAGAAAGAATAAGCCCATTTAGATCAGGTTTAGCTAATTTTACTTAAACAGAATTACAAAACTTAAATTTTATCACCTCACGCACTGATATTAGTTTTTCTGGTTTTTAAAACAGTTTATTATTGGTACTTGACACAATCTGAAATCAATTTTCATTAACAGATGAAGAAAGTAAAACTTTCAGCAAGCTCATACACTACGGTTTACATTTCTTCGAATGCCTAAGTAGCAGTAGTGTGACTTTAATGGTTTCTGGTATTATGTGTTGCTATAGTTAGAGTAGGAAAGCGTTTATTATTATAAATTTAAACAGTAGTATTCAATTTATAAATTAAGTATAAATTATCGAAAAAACTTGCACTATTTATCAGAAATTTCAGCCTAGAATTAAACAAAGCAAAATTTCTAACATGATGTTAAAATACTTATGAAGTTGCAATGTGCTTTAAATTCATTTAAGTCGAATCCTGAAACTAACTCACACAAAATGTTTTTAAATTTAAAATGTTATTTTTAAATACAAACATGGTATAATTTTTTAAAATATTTAGTGCACAACATAAAAATTGAATACTTAATGAAAACTAAACTCTCATCTGCTTGACAGTAAAAAAATTAATTAATTCAAATGTGCAGGTGGACATTATGTTAGTAATTTCATCTAGTTTGAAGATTGAAAGAATAATTTAAGAATCAATGACTAAAAATTTAAAAATTGAATTAAATAGATCAATTGAAAAGAGTTTCTCTAGAGAAAAGCGTAGCCGTAACCTATTAAATACACACAGATTAGAACTGATTAGATGTAGATCGTAAATCGAATCTGAGGTGGTAATAGTATTATAATTCTTCAAAATAAATTACTTTTTTAGTGAAAAATTAATGTCGATAGGTAAAGGACCACCTATTTCTTTAGTTGGCGTTTGAATTTAAAATTTAAATGATAAAACTGATAATTTTCATTATTGAAGTGATTATTTTGTAAATTTGTATTACTACATATTTATACTCTGAGATTAGTCGGAATTTAGTCGGAAATTCACGGGCACTCTAAAAAATAGTAAAGAAAACACTTTTAATTAACTAACTTTCGTGCAATAATTAATATCAGCTATGTTATTGCTAGTATGATTGTTTGAAAGGACCATGCAAATATTTGAATAAGAACAGCAAATAAGTGAAATAAACATCAATCGTTGTTTTTCAAAAGGAATTGAGAAAAAGTATAATAAGTAACAACTTTGACAACATTAAATGTTTTATTTGCATCTAAAAATTAATAAATAGATAGAATCATCGAGTCACGTCTCTTCAGGTTTGGTTAACTTTTATAATCAATTTTTGTTTTTCACCTTCCAATTGTGATTTCATGACAGTTGGAATTATAAGCTTATCAATTGAACCTTTCACTATAGAGCAAACTTATAAAACTATTTTTAATTTTTCCTTACATGGTCAATTTCTACTTGTCTATACCTTAGTAGTTAATTGTGTTGATCATAGTCGGATACACTGATTCTTACTAATCAATCAAATAAACTTACCTAATTTTTCAGAGACCTTCGTCTGAGAATTTGTCTTAAGCTAGAGAATTTCGTCCTCCACTCTATTTGTGATTTTTAGTTTAAGGTAGTTTAAATGTTGAGCACTTGTTAATATAATGCCTTAGTATGCTGAAATTCAGCAAAAAAATCCAATTGGTAACTCAGGTACTAAAAAATAAAGTTAAAATTAACTCTATAGTTTTAAACAAATTATGACTATAAATGCCAAAGTCTTCATCTATAGAGAAACTGTAACATATATAAATAGACAATATATTTAATAAATAAATACAGCACAACTTATAACAACATGTTAAAATAATGCCAACTGAGTAAATCTTCAATTTGACCCCTCTACATAACCTGTGGGTTTAGTCCAAAGATGTCTTCTTCTATAAAATTAGTGAAGAAATTTGTAATTGATTAACACTCACTCGGAAATATGCCTAACTCTTGCATACTTAATAATCGGCAGAAGGGCACAATAGTGAACTAAGCATTAGGCATTAGGCGTTAGGCATCATCTTGGTGAAATGCTGTCACTTTCACTTTTTACACAATGGTTGTAGGATATCATGAAATGCTGTTCCCCACTAGCATTGTATTTACCAAAAAAGTGAAGCTGTAGGAGTCTCAGATGGATTGAACTCAGCTAATACAATCACCTTTAAGAAATTAATAAGACAGAGATTGATAATGAGGTTATGTATAACAATATTTCTTGCTTAAACTGAACGGTTATTTTCTTTGCAATGTAATTCTAGATTCAGCTTCATTGAATTTCCACGTTTTACATAGAAATATATGAATTTTCTAAAAAATAAACAATGAAGCTTATAATTAACCTAATTAACATTTCCTATATAATTCCAATATAAATACCGTTCAAATAAATGTAAATTATTCCAGAAAGCGAAGTTCATTTCCGTTACTAATTTTATCACTACCCTGTTAATTCGCACCACACAATGGCCTATTTTAACCTGCCCTTTAGTATATTAGATAAAATATTTGGAAGTACCTATGATATCATTTTGCGAGTTCTATGCCTTTTCTTGCTACTTCCATTATCTGAAATGAAAGACATTATGTTTCCACACGACATAGCGAGTCCCAACATGAAAACATAATGTAAACATTATGTTTAATTTAACACAAATTCTTTATCAGAAGAAGCCACCTTAAAAACATATTTTGCAATTCTTTTAAGAAGCATTGTAACTTCTTTAACATAATTATTTTAAATTTCAGAAATGCATTTGTAGGGAATTTCTGTTCCTAAATAATATTGCCATTTTCACTTTCTCTTAGCAACAGTGTGGAGACGAGTATGAAGAAAATGATGAGTAATTTCTGAAAACGAAATCGTTTTATTTGCATTTGCAAGCTCATAATTTCTATTTTAATGCATTGAAAATACTGAAAAATACAATAGTCCGTTATTTAAACGTCAACTAAAAGCTTCTCAAAAATTTTAAATGGAATGATTGAGTGAAAATGCTCTTGAGCCTCTGTTGCTAATATATTATTCATAAAACACACGTTAATTAACATATATTACACTGCCCCCAAATATATTTTAACATCTCACTTCCTTCAATTTTCCGCTTGCGAGTTTCAAAATAAATATGAAAACGAAGAAGGTTATGCGGAGAAATCAGATGTCAATTCCGAACATCGACCTTTCTGTGGGTGCTACAAAAGCTTACTGCAAATTCATGGAAACTTTTTTGTTTTTACATTATTAAACAAAACATTTTTAACAAAAACAATTAGTCTTAAAAATCTCACCGTGTTCAAACTGAATGCACTTACTGTTGAATTCCTCACCTTATTAGTTTAAATGTTTCAAAGAGAGCCAATTTCTAGGAAGCTTACAATTTGAAAGCTTATCTCAGTTTGCCAAATCGTGTATCAATAATATTCCACAGGAAATCAATAATTTATAGCTACATTGGATTTTAATATTTCGTTAATTGGTGAAATGAAGACAGCGCGACTTAGATTGTCCTTCGTGCCACATCACTGTTGCGTTCATTAAAATGTTGAGAACATTATGGAAGGCAGTAGATATTACGCGGATGTAATTATTAAAAACATTTATTTCAATTTATTTTATGAACTTTAAATGCAACTTTTTGATGAGTTGTTTTGCTGCTAGATGAAAATGGTTTATTTAATGTCATCCATATTTTTAGTGGATTGATGATAATCCAATTGAGCAACTGTTAAACTGAAGTGACGTTGCTCTTCCATTCAGTGAACCAAATAATTTAACTCTTGTCAAGAATTTATCACGTCCGATTATTTTTAAATCCTGTAAGTTTAAATGGCAGCATTGAAACCGCGGTGAATTTTAAATGTTATTTATTTCATCGCCAAATCTTGATGCTTTGTAGAAAATCAAGGAAATTACGAAAAATGCCCGAATGGCAATTTCCTAATTCAATTAGAAATGGCGCGTTCCGAATTTTAAGTGCAATAGAAATCTGTTCAATTGAGATGGTGTGTTAAAGATTAAATTTGTTAGCTGCTAATAATCCCATAACTTCAATTGCTTTGGAGTTCAAATTCCTTACATCCCTAGGTTTAACAATAAGTTTTATAAAAACTAAATTTAATCATTCTATGGAATTAAATTATTTTTTAAATTTCTCACCTCTCATTTTCTAATTAGTGGAATATGAAAAATTACAGCTGAGACTAATTAAAACCAATTTGCACCCTAAGCAGAACATCCATTTGGGCCCCAAATATAGTGAATATTACTTCAATGTAAGAAGAAATATTTTTAAAATTGCTTGTGATCTTGCGATCAAGGTGGCAAACTAAATAACACTAGTAAAACTACAATTATAAAAACACTAAGCAACATTAAAGGAGATAAACTGGTACTCACTCTCATACCCTGTTTACACTTGACAGATCTGTCTCCAATTATCTCAAGACATATGTAGCGTATAAGCACCCAAAACATAATGCATACGAACTCTCAAGTGGAGTAATTATAAAATAATTTTGATTTTATTGTATGTCTTCTGTCACGCTGTCACCCTGTAAACACTAAATCATGAGACATATATGTTTTTGACTGCAGTTATTTAATTAATATGGAAGAGAAATAGCAGTAATTTCGCGTATTAAATTACTAAAAAATTATTAATCATATATTTTTTAGTATTTTATCCGATTTTCACAATTTTTCAATTACATATGCATATTTAAACATTACTTATGAATTTTAGATAAATTACACTATTTTTACAAAAACAACTTTTTTTCCATGTTTATGTTCTTTTAAGAATGTTTCTTACACAATTTGGAATAGAGGATCATGAAAATGAGTTTGTTTTTTAATAACTAGCACAACTTTTAATTAATCATAATTTCTATTATTTTGTAACACTGCCATTTTTACACCTATAGTTCGACATAGCTACGATTATATTTAACATTAATATAAAGGAACAAGGCAATTTGGCAGATAATAATAGTTTTTATTCGTACAATAAGATTTAATGGAGAAAAAAACTAAGATGACGGAATTAACATCAGTATATCTCTTTAATACCACTAAGAATATCATGATCAATTCATTAATAGCTGTATAAACTAATGTCAGTTGATGCTGTATAAAATACTGCCACTTGCTTCAATTATGCTGAAACTGTTTTGTAGTGCACCTACTCTTTTGAGAATGAACAGTCTTATTACTTCCAAGAAGATTCCACACATAATCTCCCATAATTTTTGCATTGCATCAGCCCTGATATCATTGCTTCATTGATTCGATATCCTGGTGGAAGCATTCACCATGCTTTTCACTAAATGCACCAGGTTTTCTTTAAATGAAGTCAAATGAGAATGTAGTTAATGCAGTTTCACAGAAATGCTACAGCAAAGAGTCTTGTATGTATTAATTAAATTATTCACCACATGAGAATAATCTTCCTTTCTGGGATTGCCCAAGAATCCTTCGATAACTTGTTGAAAAGAATGCCATTCTGCTTTTTCTGACTCATTCATTGACTGCTCAAATTCTCTACTTTCAAGAAGTTTCCTGATTTGTGGTCCAACTAGAATTCCTTCAGATTGTTTAGCATCACTTAGTTTTGGAAAGAATTGCTTCAAAAAGTGAAATGCAGAACCATTCTTACTCAAAGCTTTGATGCACTGTTTTGCTAAGCTTAGTGTTATATGGAGTGGAGGTAGCAGTATTTTGCCTCTTGAAACAAATGGATCATTAATGACATTGAAACTACCTGGGGTAAGCATATTTTTAACATAATGTTTATTTTTAGCTCTGCTATCCCATAAACAAATGTAACAAGGATACTTCATAAAGCCAAATCATTTAAATTCTCCAATGACATGCCAGTTGTGTTCCTGATATTTCAATATTTGTAGCAAAAGCTTGACATTCATATGTTCTTCCTTCAGTTGTGAGGAATACCCAAGAGGATTTAAAGGGAATACATTTCCATTATGAAGGAGAACAGCTTTTAAACTGGAAGAGGAGGAATGAATAAACAAACGCCAATCAGTTGTCTTCATTCAATTCATATTTCTTGAAACAGCCCAATAATATCCTGGCAGAAGCACAGGTTCTCTTTGGTGCAGTAATAGGAGGATAATTTGGCATCTCTTGTTCTGTATGAAGCTGATTTACAACCAGGCTGAAGCAGGGTCCATTGTTTTAATTGTAAATCTAGCCATTCAGCACCAGATTTTGTTAAGTTCAAGTATTGAACAAGATCATCTAAGTCAGACTGATTTGGAAAGTAAGACTCACCAAGTTCAACACTTTGAAAATCAATGTTTTTATCTTCTTTACCTGTTTGGGATGAAGATGAATCAGTATTACACTCGGAAGTTGTTGCTACATGTGGTTAAGGAATTGGAAGTAAATCTGAATGAGGAATCGGAGACAGTGATGAGGATATATCAGGATAAACAATCTTGATTCTGTCTTTGGCATTACAAATACCAGTAACGTCCACTGCACAAAAAAACAGTCTTTGCTGTGATCTTTTGGTTCACGCAAAATTCTGGGAATAGCAAAAGCCATTTTGCGTTTTTCACCACGATACCATGCCTCTAAAGTTGATCTGCAGCTCCCACAAGTCACATGGGGTGCTCATGGCTTACCTTGATCTCCAATTGTCCTCCCAAAGTAAGTTCATAAGTGCAGAAAAACTTTTCTTGAGAGTGATTTTTTGTGTGTTGGATAGTATCAGATGTAATATAATAACCACACACATAATAAAATTTGTCCATAGAATTAACACACTGTCGCCTATTAGCCATTCTAATAAAATAAATAAACATCGTAAGATTCATCAAGATCACTGAGTAGTGAACTAATACAATAGTTCTGCCAATTTCTCTTCATATTCTTCTCTTATATAACGGGAGAGACTTAAAGCAAATCAGCTTTAAAAGGTGGAGTTATCAGCCGCGTTTCACCTCTCTAAGACACAGAATTAAAAGGAGAGAGATTTCATTAAAAAGCAAATATCTCAAAAACCGAGAGTCATGCAAAAAAGATCCTCAAATCATTTTGAACAGCAGAAGTTGAACAGCAGTTAGTAAATATTAATTATTGAATGAACATAATATAATTAAGTATGGAAATGATTTGTAGTCAGTATTTTTCTGTGAATTTGCCTCTATATGTGTAAAAATATAATTAATTTTTTTCAGTTTTTCAAAAAAATTGTACTAGCAATGCAAAAAATAATGTAATTTTCAGGTTCAGCAGCATAAAATCATATAAGAAACATAAAAAAACTAGCATAAACAAAAACAATGTTAATATAATAGATTAGATTATTGAAATATGATATTGTTATATCATAACCTAGGGTAGGGCCAGTACCAGACACGGACAAAGGAATACGGGCACGGGATTCTATACTACGGGCACGACCGGGCATTTGAGCTCTGAACTTAGTATGATAATTTTTTGTTGTTGTTCGAATAACCTAATTATTTAAAGCATTTGCTTGAAGTTTATTACAGTTTTATGAGAATTTTCTATATATCAGTTATCAGTTCTATATATCTATGTACAGTAGACTTGTCAACGAGCCAAGCTTCTAACAAGCCGAGTCGAGTTTGAGCACAGCATTGGAAATACAACGAGCCATTTTTAGCAAAGCAAATTTATAGTATTGCTTTTAAATTTGATTATGCAGACTTTTCTTATTTTTTCATTCAAAATGCATTTCTTATAATTTTATTTTAGAAATGTTTATTAAATAATAGGATGAGCTATGTAAAAAATTCCGAGAGCACAAAATGTTTAAAAAAATATCGAGTTGAAACGAGCCTCATTGTAGGATTTTATGTGACGAGCCGAGCTGAATTACTCAAAATTAAAACGAGCCGAGCTTAGAAATTTTAATTAATTGACAAGTCTGATGTACAGTATATGTATTTGTTGTAACATTGAACTTAATGGAGATTTGTATAGCCTAAATTATAGCATAGCACATAAAATATTACACTAAATCACTTAAAATTCATTGTCTTCATCAAGTCTAAAGAGCTCCATTTTGACATCGTCTGTCCTAACATTGATCAAATCTAATGTTTATATTGGAACATAGACGTAAACGCATAAGTTGTTAACTTCAGATGACGTTCATATGGTTGGAATTGAATCCCTGTCATTATATTTAGAACATGCGATATCCCATTAAAATGATTTCTTTGAGACAGCATCTATCTTGTAATGTTTCCACATTTTAAATATCTTCATTAGCTATAAACGTATATAAATTTTTTTGTAGAAGCCCGGCATCAGTTTTTGAAAAAATCTGAAAAATATTTCAAGGTAGCTGATGTTCGCATGGGCATTAGAGCGACTTTCTTTTAGAATTGAGTTATGGGCAGAGCTAACATTTTCGATCAAGATTTTCAATGGGTTCCTACTCTGACTAAATATAAAACACTACGAACATTCTAGAACATCTTGTGAATAATATGTAATTAGAATCAGTACACTAACTACATCTACTTTTCAAACAGTCTCTAATTTGTCGAAAACCCAATTATTTTGAATATCGAAGCCCATTCTTAAAGTTCCTAAATCTATTTTTGTGCTTCTGAATTAGTAGCAATTGCATTGCGGTGTACCCGCTCCTAAATGTTTGCAGAGATTTATTTTCAAGCTGGTAGATAATTTTCTTGAATGCTTGAAGAACTTCCATTCACCAGATAAGTTCGGTAAAATATTGAAAAACTCGTAGTAATCAAAGCAGATCAGAGCTGGACATGGGTCAGTGACTAGTGGGTCCGATGGTCCCAATATTAGTTTGGGTCGCATGGAGCATGGGCCACTAGCACATGGACTATGACCCATTATTGTTAATACTAATAAATGTCATGATATTGATTTTTGCTTGTGTTTATTAAAATAGTTCTTATAGGTACATGTACTTAGAAACCATATTCTACATGTAGTAGGAAAACTATTTATTTACTGTAACGAAATTCATCAATTTAGCTTCAGACATCAATAGTGTAATATAATATATAATATAATACTATAATATTGTCCTATCTATACATGCATATTGCTGAGATCGTTTTCTAAGCCTTTGTACACCATTGCATCAATAATATCAACTACGGTACTTGATGTTAGTCAATGAGAAAGAAGAATAGATGAATGCACGACTTTAAGAAACATGCGTCATGATTCATGATGCGGATGGCTAATCGGTCACATCATTTGACCCATGTCCTGTTCTAGGTGAGATGACTAGCTGTTACTAAATCGTGTCAAACATGTGAGTGAACTGCGATGTAATTATTAATCATTTTCCAGATGATAACATAGAATAGCACGGTGTGATTAGCGGTGCCTCCTTTTTATTAAAAGTTTGCTTTGAGATGAAAAAGTAAATATTAAATAGAGATAGCGATAGCGACATCATCAACTAAGGCTACCAACCAATGGTGATGGGTATTTGAACTAGCATTAAAGTTATGTACACATTTGGTCATTTATCAAGGTTGCCGTTGATATGAAGATTTCGCATAAAGGAAAATCAAATCAACAGACCATTGCTCATTGATATCAGTTAATATCACTTCAACTTAACTGAAATTTTTAGTTGATATTGACAGAAATTTTTGCATAAAAAACGTTCTTTAATTACTTCAAGGAAATCCTTTAACTATTCGCAACCAATGTGTGTACGGTATGTACTCACTACATTAATAACTATCTAGTACATGATTGGTTCCACTCCTAAGAGATTTATTCTTATAAATATTCATCCTTTTAAGATCCAAGACTCACTATTAAAATAGAAAACTACTGTCTTCAACCATAATTAACCAGTCAATTTGTTTGCTATGTAAAAAAGTTTACTTTTCAAATTTTATCCTCGGTTGGTATTTTAAAACACATTTTATTTCTTAGTAAACGAACGTCATACAATCAAAATACAAGTGACCTGGGCCGGGTCATTGAGCCTGCACTGATTTGGAGCAGTTCTTACTTTTCATTTGAGTCAGGGCTGGGCTAAACGGTCTAGCAAACCTATTTTTGGATGTACCTGAGTTGGACTTTGGCTAAACTTTGAATAATTTTATATATATATATATAATGCAGGACTGGAAATGGATTGGGTTATGTTTCTTGACAAATTTTTAGTGAATTGGGTTGGGTCAATGTTTCATGGTAATGTGTGTCATTATTGTGTCATTTAAATACATTATGCATGTACGCTAGTAGGAGAGTTAATATTTGTTAGATTTCATCTTAAAAACACTACTTTTAGCACTATTTATATATTTCTTAATATTCCTTATGTGTTTCCTTTTCAAATATTTTTATATATAATGATCAAAAAGCAAGAACCTGTAGAAGATTGGAATTGTAGTTGGGGCTATATTTAGGTATCGTATTCCGACACGAATTTACTTTGGATCAAAAACATTCAAAAATTCAATAAAACTTGACTTTGGATCGGGTTAACATTTACAGCCGTAATTTAATGCATAAATTTAGTAGACAGTAAGAAAATATCATTGGGGGAAACGGAATTGCTTTGTCAATAAGGAAAAATCTCGATATCAGCTCATAAATCTCTACCCTATTATATTTGTCGTTTTTCTGAAAATAGTATTTGAAGATTTTTGAAAAATATTCAAGTACTTCGATGTAAAATATTAATTAAGCGCTTTTTAGTTGCATTACAAGCAAGCAGTCAACTTGGGGCTTATGTACAAAAAATCTGCCTTTATTTGCAATTTATGGCCAATTTTACCCAATATCTAAGTGGTTTTCATTTTTCTTAAAATAAGGTTGAGCTAATAAAATAATTAAGAACATTTAACTTTATGAAATTTAGTCAAATTGACAGGAAACGTTTGTGAAAGGCCCACTTACAGTTCTAAGCAAAGCAAAAACCTTTACCAAGAATATTTAGTGTATTTGAAGTGCACTTTAAGGCACATAATTTTTTCACTACGAATTGAATTGGTACCAAAAATTCATAAGAAATTAGTAGAGACTTCTATTGGAGTTATTCCGAAAGGAAGACCGGTTATTGACTGCATATTAGTTAAAGACATAAAGAATGATATTATGACAACTTCGAAAGGGACTTTGGATTTCTTAGTAAGTCTTAACGCAATAAGTACAACCATCACAGGTGATGTTGTTTTTCTAACTGCAGATGTGGAAGACCTGTATACGTCAATACCTATAAATGAATCATTGGATATAATTAAGGAGGAACTACATAGAACACGAACATTTGGTATTACTAAGCATATTATTTTTCATATAATTGAAATAATGAAAACTATTTATAAGAATAATGTCTTTAAATTTGGTAATGATAAGTATATCCAAAAAGATGGCCTTGCTATGGGTAGTAACTCAGCCCCATATATTGAAGATATCTTCATGTTGAATCTGGAAAAGACCACGATAGAAAAATTTAAAAGAAATATTATAATTTATAGAAGATATCTAGATGATATATTTTGTATTCTTGATGATGAAGAAATTGCTAATTTAATGATTGATGATCTAAAAGCATTACATAAAAACATTAAGTTCACTTATGATATATCAAAAGATAAAGCAAACTTTTTAGACATTCAAATTAAGCAAAGGAATGGAGAAATAGTAAGAGGTGTCTTCACAAAGAAAACTTCGATCTTACAATTATTCGCCCGGATTCCTATCATCGCAATGTGACAAAGAAAAGTATCATTAAAGGACGATTACTTAATTTTTTGAGAATCTGTTCCCATACAAGTGAATTTATATCTATAGTAGTTAATTTCTTTAAGTCACTCATGAAAATTGGATATAAAAAATCCTTTCTTCTAAGACTTTATTATGAATTTATAGACTCTATTAAAAATAAGGAATGGCCTTATATTTCTAATAAGAAAGAAAATATGAAAAGAATTAATTTTAGAAAGGCAACGAAATTGGTGTATGTCAAAGACATGAATATTAAACTATCTAATAGAATTATTTGGTACTCTTTACCTTCCCTAAAGAAAATACTGACTAGTTCGAAGTTTGGTAATACATAGACACTAATCTCTGATAGTAAACAAGAAGGTAAATGGCAACTTGCTACTATATGGTGCTACATTTTTATAAAGTGTATAAATTTGTGAATATTGTAATTTTAATTTTTTCTTGATAAGGCTTTGCCGAAACGTACGTCGGATTATACTACTTTGCATTTTTGTTTTCGTTTACTCATGTATCAACCTCGTTACAATTCAGTTAAATCNAAATTGGCAGAAGTTCTAAAGCTAGATGTAAATTATTCATACATGAAAAAGAATTTTAAATCAATAAAGTTGAACTCAAAACAATTAAAAAATGGCTTAGAGAGTTTCATTGACAAGATTGGTTAAACTAATAAAACTGATATGTTATGAAACTAATACCAATTTTCCTAAATTGGCAGAAGTTCTAAAGCTAGATGTAAATTATTCATACATGAAAAAGAATTTTAAATCAATAAAGTTGAACTCAAAACAATTAAAAAATGGCTTAGAGAGTTTCATTGACAAGATTGGTTAAACTAATAAAACTGATATGTTATGAAACTAATACCAATTTTCCTAAATTGGCAGAAGTTCTAAAGCTAGATGTAAATTATTCATACATGAAAAAGAATTTTAAATCAATAAAGTTGAACTCAAAACAATTAAAAAATGGCTTAGAGAGTTTCATTGACAAGATTGGTTAAACTAATAAAACTGATATGTTATGAAACTAATACCAATTTTCCTAAATTGGCAGAAGTTCTAAAGCTAGATGTAAATTATTCATACATGAAAAAGAATTTTAAATCAATAAAGTTGAACTCAAAACAATTAAAAAATGGCTTAGAGAGTTTCATTGACAAGATTGGTTAAACTAATAAAACTGATATGTTATGAAACTAATACCAATTTTCCTAAATTGGCAGAAGTTCTAAAGCTAGATGTAAATTATTCATACATGAAAAAGAATTTTAAATCAATAAAGTTGAACTCAAAACAATTAAAAAATGGCTTAGAGAGTTTCATTGACAAGATTGGTTAAACTAATAAAACTGATATGTTATGAAACTAATACCAATTTTCCTAAATTAGCAGAAGTTCTAAAGCTGGATGTAAATTATTCATACATGAAAAAGAATTTTAAATCAATAAAGTTGAACTCAAAACAATTAAAAAATGGCTTAGAGAGTTTCATTGACAAGATTGGTGAGAACCAACTCGCGAGATGATAGATAGATAGATAGATAGATATGCATGTAGAATTTTTTGCTTAATATTTTTTTCTTTTGAATAAACATCATATTCCACCCCTAGCATTGCAAGAAAAAGATGCCTAAAATGGCTTTGTTATAATGAAAAGTTTAAATTAAAAATTACAACAATATATTCATTACTATTAATATCGCAGTAATTAATTAACAATAGTTACTGAACTTGGAAGCTCATTAATTTTCCACATTCTATTTTTTATACTTTTTGAAATCTCACAACAATACACAAGCAAAACCTATTACTAACGTTCGTATTCATCAAAATATAAGTGAAATACAGGGTAACTTGAACAAGGAAGCATTCAATAACAGCAGGGTTGAAAATAATATAAGCTAATCTTCGAAAAGATGGCAGTCAATTTTGCGGCTTCCTATAGGTTGCTGGATCTTTAGTGTGAATGTATTGCCTTTATTCATTTCATTGCGTAAATTGCAAAAGAAAACAATAACAGGCCAATCGAATTTTAGCATTGGGTATATTGCATTATGCAACTTTTAAATTTAAATTTTCAAGATGTCTAAGTCAACTTAAATCAATTGAAATTCATTTAGTTGGAAATCAATTTCAAATTAAATCAAATCAATTGATTTGATATCAACATGTTGATATCCATTCAAATCAATATCGACGCCAACCCTGCCATTTACAGATCTGCTATGAACCCCATTTTTCACAGATAGATAACACATTAAATTTTTTGCAAAGAAATTCCTATTTACCATAAATATGTCATTACGTAGCTATGTCTTTCACCATTTTCAAGAATTTTTCTTTCTTAGCAATTGTAGCAAGGAAATTTTTTTTGGGATTTGGATTTCGGTATTTCATGCATTGCGTATTAATTAAAATCGATTAATTTTTACCACTTATAAACATAATTGAATTTAATATTTCAATAGTTTTTAATTTCTGTACAAAAAATTTGACTAGAATACAAAGTATTCAATTGACATGTACTATGGGACTTTGAAACCCAGATACACGAGATAGACCCAAATTTAAATGTCTATAGTACATTGCAAATATGTTCTAATCTAAAAAACAAAAATTGAATAATTTTGTGTAATTGACACGTTAATCCCAATTTTCGCAGCAGCAATATAATATGGAAAGACGTCACGTTATTATAATCATTACCAGTTTTCATAACTGCGCTAAAGAGACAATAAGCAAATTTGCAACTCCTGGCATTGAGGACATCGTAATGTAGATTTTCGTATCAAATCAATGTTTGTTGTTTTTATTTTGTTAATGACCTCGTAGATGGAAAGCTGTACTCAAATAGATGTAGGGACCATACCATTATCTCGCATTCAGATGAACATATCAATCAATCCTAATAGTGTATATATCTACAAAAAACTTCCTATCCATTGAAATTGAATAAAAATGTCTTGATAAGTGCTCGTTTCGTAATCGTTTTAACATTTTCAAACAATTTTATGAATATATTATATTTGCACCTTTCCATACATCTGCCCGGATTTGCAAATATGCAGCCAAGCCAAAAGAACTAGTGAAATATTTACATACACAGTGATGGAATATCATTTCTATAGATCCTTGATGTACATAACATAAAAAAGTATTTCTTTAATATATTGTTTGTGCTTGAGCACAAAAGGGTTACATAGAATGGATATTTTCCACAATGGAAAATTTCTCCTTGAAAAAATGTTGAAAGCTAAACATTATTTGAATAATTATTTGAAATACGGATTGTGTTAGACAAGAATTATGAATTGTTCGGTTTTTTGCTAAAAATTGATGTTATCTCAACTTAAATGATATGGATTTTATTACTTTCATAATATATATCTGTTTCCATTCACTTAAGCTACCTTAATACATGTATCCATTTAAGAAGTCCGTAATTCATTTTATGTGTTTTGTACTGATAAGTTCATCAAAAGTTTGTTTAGACTTTCAAGTAAAAATATAACTGTAAAATATTTGAAGTTTATATAGGGAATTAAAATAACAGTGAAGCGGATTAGAATGCTGAACGAAGTTAATATTGAAACGTCAGTAAATGGTTAATCCACGAATTCATAATTTATGTTAATAGAACAAAGTTAAGGTTAACATTTTACAGAGTGGCTCGAAACACGGTAACTTGAAATCAGTAGATTCGTTGATTAAAAGGACGTCTTCATATATATATATATATATATATATATATATATATATATATATAAACAAACAAATTTAAACATGTATAAAATTTCTCTAAAGTCAGTAAGACAATAATTTTTATTAACATATTTATCCCAGCATAGTAAATAACAAATGTGAAAACATGTCTAGCATTCCGGTAAATCCTATAGTGAAATGAAAATACTTTATTATTCTATCAAAAAATACAATAGCTCACATTAAGCTTAGTAGTATTTCCATTGGGTACGGTGAATATTATATTTAGGAGCAAGACAGAATTGAAACACTTCAAAAATTTCTAGATCAATGTTCAATTACCGATACACTCACTTCAAGCAATTGTTCATCTCAATACTTTGTAAGTATCATTTTAATGTATAATATCTATAGATATATCAACAGTATTATTATTAATTATTTACTAGTTTTCGAATTCTATCATTCTCTAAGTTTTGCATAAATCTGAAAATTTTGCTTCCGTGAACCATTTTGAATACAGTCTAACAAATTTTTCACTTTTATTGCTATCAATACTGGGCCCAAAAAATCTATTCTTATTATTAATTTGCTGTTTTAAGACTTTAAGTTTGAAAATTAGAACCTAGTCTGTATTATATTTATAAATACTGTTTAATTGGCTAACTGTAGTAGTGTTTCATTTAAACATGAAAATAATCCAACAAACATACATAAATAATACTGATTTACCAATTATCCGGTGTATTCAAGATTGTAGAAGCCTAATATCTTCAACTAACGTTTACGCTGACAACGTAAATTTGTACAATTTCCAAGTGCTGAATATATTGATTAATAAAAATCGGTCCAAAATTTTGGATTCCCTCTTTATGTTGCTTGCTATCAGTTTATTAATAAGCATATGCGACATAAACATGTCTGCACTAATTTTACTGTGCTGCCACTTTTTTTATCAATATTTAATGATGGCATAAGATCAATTAATTTTCTGGTATTATATCATTGAAAACGCTCCCAGATAATATTAATTCAAAACTTTCTTGGGAATTATTAAAGTTTGGATTTCAGTACCACTTAGACCTCTATAAATTGTAGAATTTTTTCAGCAGCTTTGACCTTTTTTACACTCAAAATAAATTATTTTCAGAGTTATTTTGTTAGACGCCACCTGTAACTGTGTATGATTAACAGATGGTTCCTTCTCGTGAAAATGTCACTAGCAATTGAATTATGACTATATGACAAACAATTATATTAGAAAATGAGAAAATTGTTGAGTGAGATTATATAAAGAAATGTAAAGTACATTTAAAATTTTTGTAAAAGCACAATTTACTATATAGTTAAATGATAATGATAAGAATTAAATGTTATTGATAAATTAGTTTAATCAGCAGTCTTCTCATATAATGAAATCAATTCATTTAAAATTTACCAATTTATTTTTCTTAAATGCTTTGTAATTTATTGTAAAATACCTTTTCTCAGCTGAATTTACCAAAAGTGCAACAAATTGAACACATGTCATTTCGTGAAAGTTGTTTGAAAAAGTGCAAACAAATTAAACTGGAGACCTTTTTATCATTATTATAGTATTCAATAAGCAATAACTTATAACATTTACTTGGCATAATGATTCCAGTAATCAAAGTAAATAATTTTATAACGAAGTTCGAAAACTTATGTATAATCGTTTTTTCCAAGGCTTATTGAATTTTGGAATATAAAAAGGCATATTTCCAGGAGTGTTCAGGTAAAATCTGTGGTACTTTAGCGATGTCTCTCAAACCACTCTCCTTCAAATAAATATGCTAGTTTATTAATATAGTATTCATAGCACTAATCCAAACCCAAATCTTATGTTTGCAGGAATATGAAAATTTTGTACAAATACCAATACTTTTTAATATGGAGTATAAAATAATTATTACAAACTACTATTAATATGAAATCAGTGGTTCAACCATGGGCTTTTGTTTGTTTCCAAAGCAATTTTCAGATTTAGCAATGTTTATTACATCTACACAACGGCTTTTCTCTTCACAACGTTCGACATAATTACTGTTTACATAATTCAAAATGAATTTGTTTTCATTGAGTAAGCTCTGCCATGATGAAGAATATAGTATGTTAGATTTTTGGTGTGAGTGAAGATCAGGGTAGTGGCCAACTTAAGGTTTAGGAGATGTTATGGGTATGGTTAGAATTAGGTTTGGAGTGAGGGTTATGCTTTGGATTTGGGTTAGAGTGAATTTATTATTAATATTATTATTTCACACTTTCAATATTGCTCATTCCTCTTTACAAATATTAATTCAAATCATCGCACCCTCCTGTCTAAAACTTTCAATTGGTGTTGAAATTGACAATGATTTAAACTTCGAACAATTCTTCATGGCTAAAATTAAAAAATGGCTTCTGGAGTTAGGTATCTTTATCATCTCAGAAATATTTCAAATACGTACCAAAAACAATTAATAAATGCACTCTGCCTTTCACACTTTCAATATTGCTCATTCCTCTTTACAAATATTAATTCAAAACATCGCA
>CABFPE010000416.1:292638-323851 GCA_900660155.1 Hofstenia miamia | reverse complement strand
TATATATATATACATCAAGGCCAATGTCAGGTATACACACTTGCACAAATATAACCCCAGTTTTTTAATTACACTGAATTACTTGCAAAATATCGCCTTACATTTGTTCGTCGAACCATTTCGGCTTACTTCGAAGCAAATAACCAGGGCCTCACAATAATGTATTGCAATACTATTGTTCCTCAGACACGTTCATGTATAGCCATTGCCTCCTATAAAATATAGAGCATTACGCTATGCTCTCAATAAACATTGCAGTCAGCCGCTCTTATGCCAAAAATGCTATTATTATTGTTATTATGTTGCTTATTTTTTTAAATCTAAGCTAGACAATTTAAATCTAAGCAATTAATAAAAATCAACTTCCTATAATATTGTAATATTTTTTTTAGCAATGCATTATTGAAAGGACCTGAAATAACTAGTAAACAAATGCTACTGATAACTCACCTTTAAAAATATTTCCGATGAAATAACACTAATTGTGATTATACTTCAATTATAGAATTATGTTGCATAAACAAAAATAGCCGAAAGAATAGATCTTATTAAATATTTCAGGATGATGTCATTTACTCACTTGTCCTGTTATCACTTAATTACGCACAAGAGCAGTTAAACGAATTTTGGGATCGTATAAAATTTCTTGGTATTGCTGCAGATGATGATTAGTTGTCTGCCATATTTCATACAGTATACTATGTGGAAATAATAAAGACGAAGTGTTAATGTTATTCTTCAGTTCAATTGAAAATTTCAAATATTATTTTGTTTATAGTTGACAAAGACTGTTTATAATATAGTTGCAGGTGTTCGCTTTTATTTGAAAATAACAAAATTACTTTATTAATTTCGTATGCTAAATAATTCTAAAGTTATTGCTGATGCGCAAATGCTTTGTATGGTTGCTGGATAGAATGTCAATCTCAAAGAAAAGATATGAATAGGAGGACATCTAGCGACTTAATAACTAGTTTAAGGAAACTACCTAATTAATAAATGCAAAACTTTGTCAATGTTTAATATCAATAAATTCTTTCAATTAATGAGCGGAGGGGAATCCCTTGTAACTCACATCGTCTATTAAAATATGAAAAATGTTTACTAAAATCCTACCAAACGAAAACCAGCTTGATTTTGTTATATTTGAATTAAAAATTTTGTCGCTATTTGAATTTTGTCTTACGGTAAGCTTCAGTAGTGGATTTTTTTCTACGGCAAGTAGTCTAAAATCGTCAAAATTTGTTTTCTTTACTCAATATGTTAACCGTTTATGACTTTTCATCATCTATCAATTACTTTTGGACGCATACTTACTCTTATGTAGGGCCTACATTGCTCTTCATTTTGTTAGTACAAATAAAATAGGAAGATTCAGCTACGGGGTCGTTTACGAATCCACCCTAAATTGGTATACTTTATTGATTTGAGAGTTGTAATTAGGCGAACTAATATCTACTAAAATATTTTATTCGACATCATGTAGCTTTATATAATTTTATGTGAGCTTAAGAAATATATTTCAGCATAGATTTCAATATGAAGAGGTAATATCTCGAGTTGAAAAATGTATTCAAAATAATTAATATATATATTTTTTTTCCTAAAATTCTTTGTGTTTTAGTGAGGCCAATGCAAACTGCTAAATTAGCTGCACCGAGCAATTTTTGCAAGATGAGCCAGACAGGATATATATCATACTGATGCTGTCGGTCTTGGCCAAATATGAATATTCTTGATGAATTGTCAATGTAATCTTTGATTATGAAGAATTTCATGCCACAAAAGATCAAGGTTATATTACAAAAGATAATTTCCTGCTTAGAAATAATTTATTCTCGGCGAAATAGAGGAAAATCAGAATTTATGAAGAGCCTAGTATTTCTGTCACTGAATGGCAGCACTGATATTGGCAACCATTCCTTAAATATAGTGATTCAACATCCCGCGGAAGTCCATATCAGAAAACAATGAAACTCGATGGTTTCATTTTCTTGCAAATGAAAGCATAGAACATGGAAGAGAGCTTGAAAAATTGTATGCTTGCCTGCAGGTGCAAAACGAATCTTCTTTCTAAACCAGAAAGTGAGGCTTTGCATCAGTTTGTAGACCCAACCAATGAATTTGTAATATACTCCATTTCTCCAGTCAATTACCGCTTAAATATAAAATGCGGTTGCAATAAATCACTGGTAAATTATAATAATTTTATAGTTTACAGTAACAAAGACTTTGCTACCAAATAATATTTTAAATATATGATTGTTAATGAAAATGAATTTCGAAAAGTTCAATACGGAAATCATATAATTTACAGGAATTTTGACAGTCGACACTCACAAATAGTGTGCTAGGTAGGGAAATTGGAAAATTCGATAAAAGAAGATAAAATAATGTACATTATGGAATAATCTATAAAATGTTCGAGATATATACTTGAAATAGTTTGTCATTTTGCGTTGGTAAAAGCAAAAAGGGACAACTAAGTATTTGAGGAACGATATGACATATAATTGTTTATACTAATATACTATAATTTTTTAAGCAGTATAATTTCGTTGTAAGATAAATTTGAACGAAATTTGAATTTTCGATTTGATAGAATCCTAAGCCAGAGTGGAAGCGACTACTGGCCGGCGGGGGCAGTCAATTTACAGGCCTGCAGCCGTTCGGATATTTCAAGAAAGGCCGTTAAAATTACCGGCCGGTTATCGGTCAAAATTAAGAAATTTCTTGTTTTATCTGATAAACAGAGAAAATTTCGTTTAATTTGAGAGGCAATTCTGTAAAAGTTTGGCAGACTATAGTACTACAATTAGAATAATATACCTAAAGTAATCTCTTTGTAATATCTAATTAATTTTGGCTATAAATAGACTTAATATAATTTACAAATATAATACTAACAGAAGTTGTTTACAATATAGAAAATTTAATCTGCCAAATTTACACTTGAAAATTTAAGAAACTTCATAAAAATAAAGAAGTTTAACCCCCCTGTTTTTCAAATATTGGATAGTGGAAAGGGCACTCAAAATGTATTTGAAGATGTTTCTTTGCAACGACATTCAATAGTAAATATTAGTTGAGTATCTTAATACATTCCACTAGAGCAGTAAATATGTTTGCGTCAGCCAACAAATTTTACACATTTATTTGATTACTTATTTATTTTTAAATGCTAAAAGAGGTTAAATGCCACATCAGTGTAAACCAAAATAACGATTGATAATGCTCTACATTTAATTTTATATACCTAAGCTATCACGCAAAAATATACTTGCTAAAGCAACTGAAATTTTCACAATTTCAATTCACTGAAAAATGAAAAAGAGTTGATATATAGAAATTATCAAAATGTTGCTTTTCTAGAAATATTAGTTGAAATGTTTGAAATTTTGCGTTAAGCTATATCATCTCTTTGTATCACCATGTGTAATTTTCTAGATCCAAATAGCATTTATATATACATATATCGAATAATTATGTAGTGCAAATAAAAATTATCGGTAGGCCAACTATCGGCCCAAGCCGGTTTCAACTCTGTCAAAACTGTTTAAAACATGCTGTTATAAGTTGCATGGCTTTCTACTTTATCAATGCTCAAATCTCATGAGTTTAGGAAACGATATTCCTGCTTCACCATTTTGACTAGTTGTTAAAAGTAAATTGCAATTAAATTTAGAATAATTTAGGAATCTTCTTGGCAGGACATTGTTTTTGGCCACAAGCGAATGTCAAAAACGGAGAGAGACGAACAAGAAGCAATTTGGGAATTGATTCGAACAGAGTACGATTATATCACTAAGCTTGCCGTTGTGTCAGACGTAAGCAATTGAATACTTCTAATCGAAATGCTTATCAAATTTTATTAATAATTAAGATGACAAAATAAAAGATAAGCTTTCAGCTGAACTGCATAATGATTTTTGAATTAATAATAACTCCACGTGCACTTCCAATCGTTTTTTGGAAAAATAGAGAATTCACATTGCTATATGTGTCCAATTTTATTCATCATCTTTGTATTTACTACTGTTCGTTTTGGATTAAATATACGCAATTTAAAATGTTTATCTATTATCCTTAACTATGCTCATGTGTTGTTATTGGTTTGATATTTTATAAGCAGGAAGAATTTTCTATACCTACATAATTTCAATAGTCAGTAATTATTGTTTCACAACATGCTTTCAATTTCACAGTTTAGCAAATTATAGTATCTAATTCTACCTATTTATTAATATGCTCTTGGAAGTGCATGTTAAACTATGTTTTTGCTCGTTTAAATTTCAAAGTGAAAATGAATTTATAGTATTTGAGATTATTGAGACAGTCACTTTTTGCTTGTTAAAAATTCTAACTTTAGATCATTTAGTGAATGAAATCTAAAAAATTTCTAACATTCTGATGAAAACANACGAACAAGAAGCAATTTGGGAATTGATTCGAACAGAGTACGATTATATCACTAAGCTTGCCGTTGTGTCAGACGTAAGCAATTGAATACTTCTAATCGAAATGCTTATCAAATTTTATTAATAATTAAGATGACAAAATAAAAGATAAGCTTTCAGCTGAACTGCATAATGATTTTTGAATTAATAATAACTCCACGTGCACTTCCAATCGTTTTTTGGAAAAATAGAGAATTCACATTGCTATATGTGTCCAATTTTATTCATCATCTTTGTATTTACTACTGTTCGTTTTGGATTAAATATACGTAATTTAAAATGTTTATCTATTATCCTTAACTATGCTCATGTGTTGTCATTGGGTTGATATTTTATAATCAGGAAGAATTTTCTATACCTACATAATTTCAATAGTCATTAATTATTGTTTCACAACATACTTTCAATTTCACAGTTTAGCAAATTATAGTATCTAATTCTACCTATTTATTAATATGCTCTTGGAAGTGCATGTAAAACTATGTTTTTGTATGGAGGTTGAGTAGTACAGATTTTTGCTCGTTTAAATTTCAAAGTGAAAATGAATTTATAGTATTTGAGATTATTGAGACAGTCACTTTTTGCTTGTTAAAAATTCTAACTTTAGATCATTTAGTGAATGAAATCTAAAAAATTTCTAACATTCTGATGAAAACATGCAATGAAAAAAGTTGAAGTATTTATACTGTTTTTAAAATAAAATATTTACACATAAATATACGTGAACATAGACAAAACATGGGACGGGCACTCCCCCTAAGCTTAAAGCAAAAATTTTTCACATATAATCATGAAAATTGGTTAATGCTCTTTACTAGACAAGTTCTTGCTTTAGTCCTTCAAATACGTGATCTTACACCATCTTTGCTATAGACTACTAATTGTCTCTGACTTTTGTGACGAGAACGTAGAAAAAAATTTTAAATTCAGATCTTGCATCCCAATATTATCCAAATTTTTAAGGATAATTCTCCAACTTTCGAGAAGACACAATGTATGGACTGTAAAATTTTTAAATAATGAGCCAACATTGTTATCATTGAGCTTGTCACACAATATCTTTCACTAACTGGATGCATTAATATTATAGTTTATGAACATTGAAAAATGTGTGTAACATATAATATCCAACTTGAAATAATTCATATAGGTTTTATTGTCCATCAATAATGTGAGCATACTATTATTTTGTTTCTTATTCTGAAAACATATAGTTAATGTTATTTTCTTGTACGGTTTAGCTATTATTCTTAATTCTCTGCTGCTCTCAATTTTCTCAATTTCACGTAGGTCTAAAATTATACTAAGTAGAGTAATTAATTTATTACAGTTTAATGGTTCCTAGTAGTCATGTCTATGTCCACTGCATTTCTTGTGATTCAATCTTATTGCACTTATTTCCCCAATAATTTCCCACACTTTGTTTTTAAATACTAAACTTGAAACTATCTCCGATCTTCCTCCTTATTTATCCTGCTTGCAATCATTGCATGTACAGTACTTGAAAAATTAATGCTTTTTTGTTGTATTGAGGCCGCTAAGTGCTTACTTTTGCAACACTTTTTTTTATTTTGTATTTCATTCAATCATTTTAAGTATATATGTTCATCATCAGTCTCAGTGATCTTCTACTTGTCCTACTTATTGTATTAATTATTTTACGAATTCCTATTCTTGGCTAAAAATTTTTGCTTGACAATCTGGTTGTATGCAATAACAGAAGGGAAATTTTGGTTGTGAATACCATTCGTAAAAATCTTTGCACAGAAGTTTCTAAGAAAATAGATATCAAACTCCATTTTGGCAGCAGAACTAAAATTGTTTCGTAAGAGCAAAAATGAAGATTTAGAGTAAAGCTTCGCAAATGATTTAAGCCTGCAAAGAAGTTATTGAAAAAATGCTCACACAGTGCTTATTATATTGTCTACAGCAATCGACTTCGCACTGATTTTCCTGAACTTATGCCGCTAAAAATTCAAATTTAATGCTACATTAATTAGATAAGATATCATAATATTTGATTATTTTTTTCCAATATTCATTAAATTCAAGATATGAACACATTGAATTTAGGTATATATTAATACACTTGACGAACTACACTGTGCTTCACAACTCAAAGAAATAAATTCACCGAAACTCTTCAGTAACATTAGACAGCTTTTTTGGGATCATCTTGAACTCTGGAAAAATTTCTTTAATCCAGTCCTTGAAAGATCCCGAGAATCAAAGTGCCCACTAAGCATAAGTCATCAATATAACGGATCCACCATCTCTTCATTTTTTCAAGTTAGTGCAGTTAAGATGTGTTGCTCAAAACAATGCCTCTAGTAAAGGTATGAGTAATGTATTGGCCATTCTCAGTAGAAGCTTAAGAGGTTTTTGTATATATTTGAAATTTATGTTATGCGAATAAATTGAAAAATTGTTAGGCGTAGAGAAAATAAATCAGTTGTTTAATATGATTTTAGTGACTAACATTGCATTGACATAAACGTAGCCACATTAGGTTGGACCGTTGTTATTATAAATTAGCCTACTCATTGATTTCGTTGAATAAACATTAATTCAACTCGTATGACCCACATTGCCGGACCTTTTTTCGGGCTTGCTATTTGCACATAGTAGGGCCCGGCGGTATACCGATACCGCGGTATATTGCCAATACCGAAAAATATCGATACCGCGGTATCTTGCTTAAAAACTTATCGGTATTTTATTTAAGAGTATGTGTAGTGTATGCAAACCCTCGGGTAAATATTTGCACTTTGAAAACTTTAAATATTTCTGTATAAAGTCCAGAATATAGCACGTTGGAAAACTCAGGAAATTTCTTAAGAAGAAAGGTCTATTAATCATGTAGTTACAATTATATATGGCTGAGTAGCGTAAAAATATTTTAACTAAAATGTGCTATTTATAGATTATATTTTTAAAAAATTTAATTCTTTGTAACACTATAGTTGTTTTAGGTTGCAAGTGCCTGCCACTATTATTTTGATCGTAGTGTTTTTTCATGTATATATGTACATATATATATATATATATTCGTTTATATATATATGCATAGTTATACCGATGCTGAACCGATGTCCCCAATCAACTCCCAAAATTTTCAAAACGCCGGGCCCTAGTACATAGTGTTCTAAGCTTAGTAAAAATTATTGCAATAACTTGTGCTGTATCACATTATATTTTATATTCATATAATTTATTTGGACACAGGCTGTAATTTCTTTGATTTTGGTGTTCATAAGGAAATTGATTCGGACTAAGTTCGCATTGTAGTTGATGCAATGCCTTAAGCTATTGGCAACTCTGAATGTGTTTCAAATTTAGTGAATTATTCTTAGGCAGAAAGCAAACTACAAAGCTACAGTACATACTGCATTGAAGAAGGCGCTTGCTTGGACTATGCAAAGAAAATGTACAAATCTAATTCAATTTTCAAAAGCTTTGTCAACGTTAGTTTTATACTCACAAATATTATATTACTTTTGTACAATAATATATTAGGGGCTGGTCAATCAGTTACGGTTACGGTTAAAATTAATGCTACTTGAATTCAGTAACGATTTATTTTGTTATTGAAATGTGTCATGTGACTCCTTAGTAGGTTCAGCAATGAGACTTAATTTCTATTTAGAAAATTCATTTTTCTTGTTGAAATATTAATTCTATAAAAAATTAAGAAACTAATTGGTTCTAAATGGAAACAGAATGCAATGACCTTGTTACCAGATTATATAATTTTTCCTTTATTCCTCATTATTGCATTAATTTTACTATAATTAAAGACTTAGGCGCATATAAATATGTATATATAAAGAAGAACAGCATAACTTAAATCTTAATTTTTCACTCTAACTGCTGTCTATCGCGTGACCAAGCACATTGCTGTCTTGATGTTACATAATTTGAGATAAGTCTTTTTAATTTTGTAACATGCTTAAGTTAGTTCTTTAAACCGCGATCTAATTTTCACAGGAAGTGAAACCTCATTTAATTTTTCAAGAGGGACGAGTCATATATTATTTCCTAACCAAATCTTAAATAAATGTTGTTGTTTTCTAGGTTTCTTATTTTAATATCACCAACAGAAAAGTTATCAAAATGTTATTTTCATGACTTATTTACAATTAGATCACAGATTGAACAGTAGAAAATGTTGCGACTAAACAACGGTTTTGCAATTGAGAATATAAAATTAATGAAATTTATTGTAATAGTTTTAGTGGTGTGAAACTCAAAAAGTGTGTGAGCGGTTAAAACTAGCTGATCTCCTTGTTAAACCTATGCAGAGACTTACAAAATACCCACTGCTTTTGAAGGCTGTTCTTCGAAACACCAGGAATCTCACTGCCATTCAAATAATTTCAGAAAATGTAGGTTAGTATTTGTTGCTTTCACTATATTGTTATGTTAAAAGTAGATCAAAGGCTCATAAATGTCTACCTGTTTATTTGCAGACTATTTTGAGGGAAAGCAATTTCATGGGAAAATTTATATGAATGTGTAACGTTTGACATCAAGCTATTTATTTTTATATATTTTTAAGGAATGTGCGTAGTGTTGAGAAAATCTTGCTTATGCTATCAACCCACATAATTTTAGAGAGATAAAATTTATTTATAATAGAAATCCATGGATTGAATAATAGTATATATATATATATATATATATATATATAATATATATATATATATATATATATATAATATTTAAATACAAATTTTGCAAAACAACACTATTGCGAATATTTCAGTCCGTAATATTTTGAATACCCTAGTATAATTTGGGAGAAGATAAAACTTTCTTTCATTATTTTCGTCTTTCAATAAATTACGTCCCATTCACGTTTATTTCTCTGTTCAATTTATAATTAAGTGGTGCAATGGATGTGATGTTTTTTGCATCTTTGTCCATAGTCGATTTTATAAATTCTTTCAGCTACTAAAACATCACATAAAGTATTTTTGCATTAGTCATAGGGTTGATAGGGTTGTGCTAATATAAGCTTGGTGATATCTCATAACAGACGCTTGTGGGAAAAGTTAGTAATATTATTTTTTTCTGATTGAATTAGCTTTCCTTGTTGGCACCGCCAGATGAAACACCCAGATGAATCGTTGTATATTTTTATTTCGAAAGAATTGGTCATTTTCATCCACTAGTATTTTCCTAAGAAATTTATATCCCCTATAGGGAAGAAGTGCTCGAGAATTCCTTCATTCCAGATATCCATGACACACTTGTAAGGAACTTATTGAATATATACGGTGTTTAGGCTTTTTACTAAATGGCATAATCCTTAGAAAAAGCAGAGAAAAAATGAAAGAATTATAGAATCTCTCAGTATCCCCTGCAATGGGAACACAACAGCTATTAGATTTCACGCCTATTTTGTAATCGATCATAATGCAGTGGATAGTGGCTGTTTTGCATGTGTTGTCATAGATTATTGTAGAAGCTGTTGTTCCGATGCATCAGTCTGTGTCACACTCCTTCATAATGCGGTTGGTACTTTAAATGGATACCATAATTCTCAAAACGAATACCAAATATCTTAAAAGGGATACTGGTTAAAAAGGAGAAAAGGGCCAGTACCTTGATTGGACATCAAATATAAGAAAGATTTTCAAATTATTAAACATAGCAATGTATTTTCGCTATTTTTGCTCATTAAATAAATTTTTTGGTCTCTAAATGCTATTACATAAAAAATTATATTAAACCAATTTAATTGGCTAAAACCTCTTTGTTGCTTAATAACAGCAGTATCAATTTTTAAAATATTTGGTATTTAAAGTATTTTTGCATTAGTCATAGGGTTGTGCTAATATAAGCTTGGTGATATATAATAACAGACGCTTGTGGGAAAAGTTAGTAATAGTATTTTTTTCTGATTGAATTAGCTTTCCTTGTTGGCACCGCCAGGTGAAACACCCAGATGAATCGTTGTGTATTTTTATTTCGAAAGAATTGGTCATTTTCATCCACTAGTATTTTCCTAAGAAATTTATATCCCCTATAGGGAAGAACTGCTCGAGAATTCCTTCATTCCAGATATCCATGACACACTTGTAAGGAACTTATTGAATATATTCGGTGCTTAGGCTTTTTACTGAATGGCATAATCCTTAGAAAAAGCAGAGAAAAAACGAAAGAATTATAGAATCTCTCAGTATCCCCTGCAATGGGAACACAACAGCTATTAGAGTTCACGCCTATTTTGTAATCGATCATAATGCAGTGGATAGTGGCTGTTTTGCATGTGTTGTCATTTCTTTCAAGTACCAGCCTCATAATGCATGTTTGACAACATATTTTGTTCTTCAGATAATTTTATTTCATTTGCTTTGAATGGATTAATTCTGACAACTGCATGAACTTAAGATATAGAATCGTCGGGCTTTCCAGTGTTATTGTTATTACACTACTGTGCTCGAATTTCACTATACTTTAGCTCACTTGGAAGTTCAAAGTTTTGAAGAAATGAGTTGTAAATTCTTAAAATTTTCTATGGTGAAGAGAGCCAAATGGTATTTGCTCCATTTGTTTACTTTTATCAGAATCTCATAAGCTTACTACTTTGGTTATTACTGACGATTTTCCACAATGTGATAACATCTAAACAATAGGTAGTAAAAACAACAGGAGCCAATTATGTTGGCTTATGGCACAGCTGAATTGAAAGTTTTTCATGACTAGTTTCCATTTGTAAGATGCAATCTCTGTTTTGTGCTTAAGTTAAGCATATATATATATATATATATATATATATGTATATATATATATATATATTTATATGTATATATATATATATATATATATATATATGTATGTATATAAGCACCGAAAATTGAAGTTGGGGCAGCTACAACTAGCAGTGCAAAATTTCATTAATAGATAGAAGAAATAAATGGAATACCAAAGTTTAAGTGAATAATACTATTTTACATCTAAATAAAAAACTTAGAACCTTTTTTTTTGCAGTACGTAAATTTATCATGCCGTATTCAACATTTTGAATTTTAAGCATTATTAAATGAAGAAATTGAAGTTGGGTCACTAGTTGAAATTATTCATTCTCACCAAATTATTACTATTTACAGGTCAAATATAAGTTTCAATTGTAACTTGTAAGTTTCTACACTATATTAAAGTGATTTTGCTCTACATAATGCCGCAAATTACCCCAAACTCAATAAGAGAAATTAAAATGAAGCATCACAGAGAAGCAGTATCATCACGCTATATTTCTGAAATGCTAGATTCCAAAATTAACAGTTGCCCAAATTATCAAAACTTATACTCATTGTGGTACAGTTACTACATTAAATCGCTCAGAAAAAGCCACAAAACAACACCAGCCTCCCAAAGAATTCTTATTTAACTTGCTAGGACAAATCCATTGCCTAATGCCAATCAGCTAGAAGCCATTTGGAGCAATGGGAACAATGTAAATGTTCGTACAGTAAGGAATATTTTAATTAAGAGTGATCTATTAGCTAGAATTGCTGCTCTGAAGTCATTTTTATCGCATTTTCAAAGATTGTGATGTCAAAAATTTTGTTGAATAATTTCTTCAAACAATATTTAACCGTGGACTAAAGTAAAATTTAGTCACGAGTCAACATTTGAGCTTTTCCCTCGTCGACGTGTAATTTTTGGAGGCCTGCAGCAATGTTTTGGTTGTTTAACACAAATATACCCTGAAACTGTAAAATAAACAGAGGAAAATTTATGGTTTGGAAATTCATATGTGCATCAGGTTTCAGAATGATTGTTGAAGTGAAAGGAAATATGACAGCACAGCGGTACTTCAAATTCTTAGTGAAAACCTTCTTTAATTACCTTCCAATTCTATTTATCATCATGATGGAGCCCCGGCACACAGAGTTCTTCATACAGGCCAATTTCTTTCTGATAATTGAGTAGCAGTTTTTCCAAAATGGCCAAGACAGTCACCTTACATAATTAGTAATGAAAATTTATGGGAAATTTTAAAACGAAAAGTCTATGATACACAGTTGACCAATCTTTCAAACCTTTGGACTACTATAGAAAATGAATTTTATGCAATTACTCATCAGAAAATGTTAGATTGGTATGAGTCACTACCTGGAATAATTCAACAAATTTTGATAGTCCTTAAAATATTAGAAACAATCTTTTATGTAGTTTTTTATATTTCTTAATAAATACTTTACGCTTTTATTGTTGTATTTCACACTTCGATAAAATATTGACATTTATATGATACATTAAAATGAGTACCCCAACTTCAGTTTCGTCTAATGATTAACATAGAATGCATAAAATCTGTAAAAAAATGTAAAGTCAAAATATGATTTAATGAGAAAGGAAGCGCTAAGAATGTTCTTCAGATGATTCAACATACTATGCATCTAAAGATTGATATTTTAAATATTATGCATAGGCGCAAATGCAAATTTTGTTATGACAGTTGAAGCTGCCCAACTTCAATTTCCGGTATACTGTTCCACATAGGAGGTCTAGCGATAGCAAGAGCACGAGAATTGTCAGTATGAGCAATAAAGTAACATAGTACCAGAATGAAGAAAGCTTTTATGATTTATTGCTTGTATGTCCACTGCTTTTCTGATCATCTTCTCTAATTTGTCGTCTACATCGCACTTAATTTCAAATCGTGCTCTTATGTTTTTGGGCATCCCTTTGTAAGTGAGAGCCATCCGGTGATAATACTGTTGTGTTTTAAAGCCAACTACATCCTGGAGATTCAATAGCCCCGATTTTGCTTTTTTATGCAAAACCAACTAAATTCACTAATTGTTAGTTTGCAAAGTCAATTATATCCTCTCGACCAATCAAATTTCTCGCCACTGCCCTAATACATGTGCGATGCGCCATCTTACATCCAGTAAACCAAACAAAATGGAAACTATAAACGATTTCGACGATATGAACGAAAAGGTTTTACCTTCGGTTAGGGGTAGAAAACGTAAAAGAGAAGCGGCTCAAACAAAACGCGACAGAGAAGGCCTCGAGGTATGACGGAAAGAAAGTAACCCTAAAAATAGCATGCAGACATGACTCTGATCATTGAAATAAAAATTTTATTCGATAAATTTTATAATGGGTCAACAAAGGTAGAACAAAACGCCATAATTGTTGGTAATATGACCGTGGGAGGTTCTCAGAGACAAAGAAAGAAGAATAAAAATGTGGCAAAACAAAGAAAGCGCCAATTATCAGTGAAGTACCATGTCATAGTTGGGGGCTCTTCCCACATCTATAAAGCATCATACAAGTCAATATTTGGTCAGTTTTCTTCTTACCAATGTATTTTGTATTCAAAAGCTTAATCCATTATTATATTTGAAAAAAAATCAGATCAAAAACTACTCGATTTACTTTTAGTGCTTTGAAAGAGAATTACAATTACATTAGCCTGTCATTTTGCATAAATTTTTGATAAGGGTGTACTGAGTTTGGACGTAGGATCCTTTAGTGCAAGTTTAGGTTTGAAATTATTCAAGAGGGTAGGATTAATGTCCGGAAGGTTTTGTGATACATTAGGTTTAGAGTTATTCAATAACAATTTAGGGTTAGAATCAAAATTAAAATTCATAAAATGGACATTTTGTTTTTGCATCTTTGTGCATCATTTTTGCCGTCGTACATTATATAATGAAACTTAGAATGACTCATATCAGCTTGTTGAACTCTATGGCATGTCTGTTTTCAAATCTTATGAAAATTTCACGATTATTCTAATCCAATTGTAATGCTTTTTTTCCATGCCTTACATCACATAGAGTACAAGCTGTGGCCAAATATTGGCAAGAAAACGGAAGACCGATGCCTGAAACAGAGGTGGTGCTCGGAATGTTGAGCAGAAGACAGCTGTAAGCGAGAAAATCAAGAAGCATATCCAAACATTCACATGCAAAGCAAGCCATTATGCAAGACGTGGTGGTCCTGGGAGGACATGATTAGAAGACCTACATCTTTTAATATATACAAACTGTGATCTACCATAAAAGATCTACCAAAACTATGGTAAGCACGGTACGTACTCTGCAAAACAGAAAAGGCCTTCATTTCAGAGGTATAACTGGAGTTTACCATTAACCCAGTGCTCGAGAAGTTTAACGATAAATGGAAGACAGTATATCGGATGATAGTTCTCCAACCAATTTTTGTCTAATCAAATTTTCTTCAAAATTGGTTTAATTGCTGATTCCTTCCAGGAATAATAGATTGATAGAGGAATTTATTGATTAAATTCAGGTACAAATAGCAGAGTTGTGGAAAACTTGCTTTAACCACGTTAGTTGGGAGAAAATCAATACGGCAAGATTTAGTAAGACTTTTGAAAATAATTTCTCTAAGTTCATTCATCACAATAATGCGGAGCTGGAAAACGGGCTAATCACAATAACGTCAGTGTGTTCTCTCAGAGAGCATGGCTGATAAATTAATATTTTTCACGAATTTTGCTACCCTTGAAATCAAAATTTTAAGCAAAGGCATTTACCAGTTGACTCATTATCTGGAAATTGGTGTGTCTCTGAAGAATCGATTAAGTGATCTGTAAAACTAAACAGATCTTTCTCATTAATATTCAGAAATTTATGTTTAAAGAATTCCAAACGATAGCGATCTATTGCACGGCGATAATTAGCACAACACAGACGAAAAGCAGAGAAGTCATAACTACTGCTACTTTTGAGGTATTTTCCTTCCAATTTTCTTGTAGTCCGCTTTAGGTTTCTCATTGCTTTGTTGAATCAAACGGATTCACAGCGAAGCAGCAATATTCTTTCAGTGAGTGGTGAATGTATATCAATTATGGGCTGAAGCCAACTATGACATCTTCATACCAAGTCATACCAGGTTATTATCAATAGTTAATTCATTGCCGCATTCAGAAAGAGCAATGGAAAATTCTTCATCATTTAGGGAATTAGAATCTCTAAATGAAATCGTAAGTTGCAGGTAATCATCTCATATAATAAATTCCTGCCAATTCCATGAAGAACGTAGCACACAGACACATTGCTCACAAGGGCACAACTAGTTCGATAAATTAAATTATCCAAAATGTGACCAGCTCCATGCGTAGATTCCATTACGAGTTGAGAATAACCATTTGATTCAATTATTTGAATGAAATGTTTTACATAATTATCATTTGAATCTATGCGAAAGTTGAAATGAGCGACAATCAAAACTTCAGGGCGGCAGAACAGAAGATCCTCCAACATCAAAAAATTCAGTGAGAAGAATATTTTGCAATACGTGAAAAGTGGAATTGCAATAATGAAATCATCCGGAGAGACTCGTATAGGCGCAGCCAAAGGGGAGCGAAAGAAGCCATGGCCCTTCCTAAAATAATATAATTTGTAGAAATTTTTGTGTCTATAGGCTTCTACATCAATTGGCGGTGTCTTAAAACAAGAACTTTGTAGTCCTTTGAACTCATCAAATATTTGTCCCTAGGTTTTTTCTGGTTCGCCACTGGAGATTCGTAGAGTTCGGATTATTGTGCAAGTCATATTTAAATAAGAATATTATATTCAGGTAAAGATTGTCTAAGCTCAACTAATATAATATCATCACGACTATCACCAGAGATCCAATACTCTGATAACACAGAAATTAATGAATTTTTTGATAATTAGTGAAAGTATATTACTTGGCGAAGGATTCTTTTCCTACCATGATAATGATAACAAATATACCTCAATCTTTGCAAGAACTATTTAGAACAAAGGCAGATATAGGATAGCTCAAAATGTTGCATTTTCAAGCACAAAGTACAAACTCAACCCAATTCAATAATTAAAATTTCATACAAAACTTTTTGGCAAATTTTTCTCACCAAATACATAATATTTTGTTGTCATATTGTTAAATAGATACATGTATAGTTTAATTGGTCTAATATTGTTCTCTTCAATTTTTTGAAATACTACTTAAATCTAAAAAAATGTTGTAATAATCTTGCACAATTCTGAATATATATATATATTTTTTTAGTTATGTATACTTAATTCAAACGCAATTTTTCTAAAATATGTAGAAATTTTGTTTTGATAGGAATGAAATTGCAAGGAGTAAATTATTAGGATTAATTTGAATTTTCTTATTCATTGATGCCAAAATTTCACAATTAAATCAAACATTTTATGCGATTTTATGACAATCAATAAATATGTATAAATTTAGAAGTCTATGCAATACCTAACACTTTAAAAAAATAGGATATTTCAACCCTATTGTTATTAGGGTTTCTTAGACATGTCGTTTATTGAGAAAGGCGGTGCAAAATTGCACCCTCTACATGTTTTTCTTTATAATAATGCAATCGCTCTGAGTTTTGTCTGGTAGTTTTTCTTAACATAGAACATTGAATATACAATATTGCATATTATCAGCATTTTTTGCTGATTTCAGCATTTCCATCACAAGGTCAGCAAAGTATTTAATTTTTTAGAACGCACGTATAAAATGAATTTGTTTCAGTTTTTTCTACTGTGGGACAAATTTTACTGCACAATACCTTTATTCTCTTTGTACTACCCAAATTGTAAAAAAGAATGCAACATGGGTACTACAATGTTCCAAATATAAACTAGGGCCAGGCGGTATACCGATACCACGGTATTTTGCCAATACCGAAAAATACCGATACCGCGGTATCTTGGCAAAAAAATTGATCAGTATTTTATTTAAAAGTAGGCTGTGTGTATTTGTTGCAAGCCCACAGGTCAATGCTTGCAGTATGAAAATTTGGAACATTTCTGTCGGCGGCTTAAGCACTTTGAAAAGTTGCAATATTTCTCAAGAAAAAGGTCTATTAATAAAACAGTTACTATTATATGGCTAATTAACGCACAAAATTTACAGATTTTTTCTTAAAAAATCAGATTTACAAAAGATGCCCATTCAGATTAAGGTATATTGCAATAAAAAATCATTACTATAGAGCTGTTAAAATTTACAAAACAATTCCATTTTACATAAGATGGATGCATGCACCCAAAAATCTATTGATTTTTCATTGTCATACCGATACCGACCTGATACCGTGGAATTTTGCCACTACCGAAAAGTACCGATACCGCGGTATCCTGCCTAAAAATTAATTGGTATTTTATTTAAAAGTATGTGTATTGGATGCAAGCCCCTCGAGAAGGGCAAAAAATTGAATGCTGTGTATACTTAGTATTTTATTGTTGAATAATTTTTTTCAGCATTTGGCCAATCTAAGATATACTTAGTGAGAAGCTTACATATATAATTTTTAGACTACATATTTATATATATATATATATATATATAATACATATACACTATATATATATATATATATATATATATATATATATTATATGTATGGATGAAACTTAATTTCATGCAATCAAAGGTTTCTGTGAGCCTTCAGTTAATCAAATTTTTGCTTTTGTAAGATATGTGTTGAGAGGTGCAATTTTGCACCCCAATAAAAATAGGGCTAAATAGATATACCTATTAAATTAGACATGCAAGCTGTAAAATGATTTGGGCCTGTGTAGAATACTTCAAAATTTGGGTTAAAATATGCACAAATTAAATATATTGAAAATCTTTGCATATAATAAAAAGTAATGACATTTCAACATTATATATAATGTAATAGATGTAGTCTATTTTGATGAGCTAATTTCCTACTAAAATTATAATATTATTTTTTCGTTGGCCTTATTGACGTTACTGAGGGTGTGCGGTCGCACCGGGTCCCCAAATGGCAATATAGTTTTTATTCTCCAAAAAATAGAAATAAAGCTTATTATTAGCAATTTTAAACAAATGTGGGGCCTCAAGTTTAGAATTTGGACCCCTTTTGCGAGCATGGCATATCAAAATAACAAATTAATTACGTAAATATAGCAAAAAATTTTGGCCAAAAATTAAAAATATTATCCTTAATAAACAATTTTAGATAATTTTGTAGGCCCAATAATTATGCAGGAACAAAATATTTAGTAAAAAGTATCTAGCATACACTAAAGCGCTTACTGAAGACTTAATTCAAAAATGGGGGGGGGTATGAGGTTGCAGCCCAGTTTTGACATCTCGAACCAGGCTCCAAAATTTACAATGACGCCACTGGTTGGTCTTGATTTGTGAATGATAGTTTTGAGTAAAATAGAATCGATTATTGTGCCACAATTTGGCTAACGCATATAAAGTATAAACGGTTGATTGATGGTTCAAATTTATCAAAAAAAAAATTAGCTATGAGCTGCTGCTACTACTACTATTATTATAATAGTGTTAATCAAAGCAATTAAATTGTATTGTAAAATTATTCCGTTTTCGTGGAGATGAGATATTCTAATATAAAATCTTATTTTAATCATATAAGGACAGAAACAAATTTAAAAAATTCACTTATGTGAAAAATTGTGAAGTCATTTAAACTGATATTATTATGTTTATTAACTTTCATAGATCAATAAATTTTATTTTGTCAATTGAATTGGAATGAAATTTAGGTTAATGATGCCGAACAGTTTGTAGGAAAAATCAATGCCACCTTGCGGCACTACTTTGAATCGGAAAAGCTTTCTTCTGTTCTCAATCGAATTCAAGGCTATGATGTCATTGATCCATTCACCGATGAGCATTCAAAAATTTTGAAGCAATATAATTCCCTCGAGCTCTCATCTCCAATGCCCGGATGTAGTGAACGCTGTTTTCGTAAACTTCTGTTTGAAGGACCTATGAGAATTAAAGACCAAAGTGGGAAGGTATGATGTCGAATTCTAAAATAATATCATTAATTACAATGCGATTAAATTTCACAATTTAAATCTTGATTAAAATTTTATAATTGATTTGCATTCAAAATGAATTTTTGCAGTAACAGACACAAACTATATAATACTGACTGTTCGCTCCATTAGTCATAACCTTCTTCGATTGTAGCACATTCTTAACCGTTCTATGTCGTTGGGGGTGTTTCTGTAAACTTACAGTCCTTAATTGCGTTGCTGAACACGGGAAATTCTGATAAATCAACAAAAAGTTATGACTTTTTATATCAACCTAAATGCCTAATAATGCTAAATAGCAGCAATGTTTAGCAGCTTTATTCGTCACCCCAAGTTCTTTAGTCTAATAATATTAAGAATACTGTCTTATGTCAAATCATTTTATATCTTAGATTGCATACCTGCAAATCTCCTTTTAAATCTCTAGTATTACTTTTAAACAGTTGAGGAAGCTGGAGATGATGCTCTTTCAATCATGATTCATGATTCAAGTAATGAAGATATTTTGATGATGGTAGTTCACCTAGATTAGGAAATTTTGAACTCGAATATTGAACATGAAATATGTTTCGATGCTCACAGTGATGTTCATTCAATTTTTAACCTGAGACCCGACCTGACCTGTCTAGCAATGATCCGTAGACCAAACCAATCAAGGAAGGATTACTAGTATAATGCACGCAAAAAAGGCAAAATCAATAAAAATAAAAGTATAATTAGAATCTTTAAGAATTTTAAGGATGGAAGGGTTTGACTTCTTAAATTCTTCCTTAATTCTGTTAGTGTTCTTCCTCCCTAACTATCTTGAATGACCGTGACCCGGTTTGTCTAAGAGTGCCAAGCAACCACACCCGTCGAATTTTTTACTTGACTGTCGGACGAATTGACCCGTAACCACCCTGAATGACATACAGAAATATTAATTGCAGTATTAGGTCAAATCCGGGATATCTTGGCAATGCCAGACGACAATTATGTCGACGGTCTAACTCAAATATCAACATGCACTTAATCAATTACCATACATGTGAGAAGTTACACTGATTGGTGCATAAAATGCAGAAATTACTATTCCCAATTCACAACATTACACTTTGGCCATATTTGAGCAAAGGTAAGTGTTCGCTATTCTTGATATCTTTAATGTATCTCAATGAGTACAACAAACTTCATAGAAGAAAAAAGGGGAATGAACAAACGATAAGTATTATTGCACTGGTCGCAAGTGGCGGAGATAGGCACATGAGTGCGTTTTTAACATGATAAATTTTGCTCTCAAATATTTTAATTCGCTCTTGCTATTATTTAACAAGCATTTTAAATAAGATTATAAAAAAGGTGTATTGAATGAAAGAATAAGAAAAATCTGCATAAACAAATTAGGAAACAGAACTACAAATTTGCTTGGCATAATAAAGGCTCGTTTTGGGCTCATTTTAGGCTCGTTATGTATCCAATGGGCTCGGCTTGGTACTTTAGAAGCTTGGCTTGTTGACAGGTCTGGTAGTAATAATTGTATTAATTCCTATATCAAATACATGTGTGACTATATGCGTCAATGTATGAGTGACTCTATAATATTAAAGAAGACAAGGTCGAAGAAGCCTTTTCCCACGTAAATATTTACAAAATTCTACAGAAAAGTGTTACAAGCTTTCAAATTTTGTTGTAAACCGCATGCTATAAGTGAAAGAATTTATGTAGATTGAACATAGTTCTTTAAATTTATTTTATATTAAATAACATATTTTAAAAGTAACTACGTATAAGGGTTGAGGTACAGTAACATATTGGGCCCCTAAATATTGAATCAATCCTCATCTAAATAATTTCTCCAAATTCGCAATATTATTTGACAACAATTCATTTTCCAAAAAATGTTGCATATATATTGCATATATATATATCAATATGCTATCAATTATTGTTGAATTTATTTTTCGTTTTTTAGGAGAATGTTTATACATTTCTTTTCACAGATATGCTTTTGTTTACAAAGCCATTGAAGAAAGGAGACAAAGTTAAAATAATCAAACCTCCGCTTCTTATTGCCAATATTCGTTGCCATAGCTTAAAAGATCCAGGTGAATATAGTTACTCTAATGTTAACACAGATTATATTATGTAGTATAACCTCAAAAATGAACACCTCAAAGTTAGCTAATTGTTGTGGTTTCTCATAAGATTCACCAATAACGTGCTACTAAATTATTTTCATCTATTGAATTGGGTCAAGCGACCATTGATTATAAATTTAACAAGTATGTATAGATCTCTGTCATACAACTATGTAAAGTTTTCATACCTACATCCAATGAGTCACCAATTTTATTAGAAATTAAAATGTGCAAAAATGACAATATCGGAAGCATTTTAAAATGCGTTAAAATAAAATTTAACCTAAAAATCATATAAAACTTATGGATTTTGCTGAATTTGAAATTTATTGTATCACTATAGTTTATACATGAACTTAAAAATATTGAATAAAAACAATATGAAAATAATTTTCAATATTTTAAAATTTTAAAAGTTATTATACGTATATTGATTTGTTTCTGAACTAATGTCATTAATTTAACGACATTGTTTACTAAAGTTTTGAGTTTGTTACACATAAATATAAGATGGAAAAGTATATGTAGTAAGTTTGATTTAATGTAACAATGTTTGACCAAAAAATTAATTTTTTGAAAGCTAAGATCATAAAAAGAACAATTGGAAATTGCAGAATGAAGGATTTTAATAAGGCGGAAACGATAATGAACTTAGCGTAAATAATGAAACATATACAGACTACAAAATTATTGTAAATTGAAATTAGCTTGGCACTTACGAATAAATATTTATAATATAATAAAATTTTAAAATATTTATTTTTATGCTGAATCCAAAAATTGTATTCATTGCTACTTGCACGTGAAGTCTGTAATATAAAAAATTCAATCTGTAAGTTTTAGATTAACTTTAATTGTAAACTGCTACTGCTTTGAAGCATTAGATTGAAGAATTTAAGTTTATATTATGAATTGTTTAGAAACTTTCTTGCTGGCCTATCTCAATGAATTCAAAGTTGTTACCTCTGTATTTATGGTTACACCTTTATACATTTCTTTTCACAGATATGCTTTTGTTTACAAAGCCATTGAAGAAAGGAGACAAAGTTAAAATAATCAAACCTCCGCTTCTTATTGCCAATATTCGTTGCCATAGCTTAAAAGATCCAGGTGAATATAGTTACTCTAATGTTAACACAGATTATATTATGTAGTATAACCTCAAAAATGAACACCTCAAAGTTAGCTAATTGTTGTGGTTTCTCATAAGATTCACCAATAACGTGCTACTAAATTATTTTCATCTATTGAATTGGGTCAAGCGACCATTGATTATAAATTTAACAAGTATGTATAGATCTCTGTCATACAACTATGTAAAGTTTTCATACCTACATCCAATGAGTCACCAATTTTATTAGAAATTAAAATGTGCAAAAATGACAATATCGGAAGCATTTTAAAATGCGTTAAAATAAAATTTAACCTAAAAATCATATAAAACTTATGGATTTTGCTGAATTTGAAATTTATTGTATCACTATAGTTTATACATGAACTTAAAAATATTGAATAAAAACAATATGAAAATAATTTTCAATATTTTAAAATTTTAAAAGTTATTATACGTATATTGATTTGTTTCTGAACTAATGTCATTAATTTAACGACATTGTTTACTAAAGTTTTGAGTTTGTTACACATAAATATAAGATGGAAAAGTATATGTAGTAAGTTTGATTTAATGTAACAATGTTTGACCAAAAAATTAATTTTTTGAAAGCTAAGATCATAAAAAGAACAATTGGAAATTGCAGAATGAAGGATTTTAATAAGGCGGAAACGATAATGAACTTAGCGTAAATAATGAAACATATACAGACTACAAAATTATTGTAAATTGAAATTAGCTTGGCACTTACGAATAAATATTTATAATATAATAAAATTTTAAAATATTTATTTTTATGCTGAATCCAAAAATTGTATTCATTGCTACTTGCACGTGAAGTCTGTAATATAAAAAATTCAATCTGTAAGTTTTAGATTAACTTTAATTGTAAACTGCTACTGCTTTGAAGCATTAGATTGAAGAATTTAAGTTTATATTATGAATTGTTTAGAAACTTTCTTGCTGGCCTATCTCAATGAATTCAAAGTTGTTACCTCTGTATTTATGGTTACACTGGCATCGAATCTTCTTACCAATTCGTGGTTGAATAACATAGAGTTAGCTAAGGTAAGCTTCAATTTAAAATACATTTAACTGTGAAATTTTAAAATATTTTAATGTATTCAAATGATTTCTTATTCAATTTTGGTTTGATATAATAGCGCATACTTAGTTTAGGTTGTTCTAAATAAAATAAACAATTCGAATTTCGTCTATCAATTTGATTGCATTATTAATATTGACAAGCATTGTTATAAAAATAATTTTCAAGTTTATAAATACATTCCTTTACTAATAGTTGTTATTTAATTATGTCTTTGTGATTTTATTCATACTAAAGGTTATTCCTTTAATATCATTTATGCAAAAGGAGACATAAATTTTCGACAGGGAATTCAAAAGCTTTATTGACCTCTACATACGTCGAAATAGTTAAACGAAAACCTTACCAATTAAATTTCGGTTATTTATCTGAGTGACCTATTTATAAGCTTAATCTAACAGCATTATTCGAAAACATATACTGAAATATCTGCTAAATAAATTTTTCTTATTTCTTTCGTAAGGAAATTCAGAGCTTCATTATTTAACATTTCATAATAATTTTAAATAATATTAAATATTTGTTGTTATCAACATGACAAAGATTTATTGTTATGGTGATCAAATGAAAAATAATGATAAAATGAGAAAGATTAAAAAGATGTTAATAAATTATTTAGAGAAGCTATCATACAGCAATACGACAATCTCGTTCAACATCATTTGAAGACGAACAGGATGAAGTTAGCGATGAATTCAATCAAGTTTATAAAACGTCCATCGGTGTTTTCAAAAGAAGAGACTCAGCGCCAGTTCTATTTACCTCAGATGCAAAAAATGCAGACTTAGGTCGAGCTTCTCCATACCGCACTAGTTCTGCTAGTCAAAACCCCCAATCGACCCCAATGCGTGTTTCATCTTTTTCGCCTGCGGGCATAAATCCATCAAATCCAACCAATCCTCGAGTTTTAGACGACATCGTCTTTACTAATCCTAGTAACTCACTTAGACAGGAGGAGATACGGAAAGAAACCGGGATGCTAACAGAAGGGGAGAAAGAAATTATCCAAATACCTTATCATGCATTTCAGAATGACCAAAACTCGCAAAAGAATGGCATTGACAAGTGCTTGGCAATAAGCATTTTAGTCGACTCATCCTCCGAAACTGCTTAATGTACTCAATATTTACTTTTAGTTTTAAAATATAATTTAGAAAATTTTAATAGATGGTCTTAGAATTTGATTTGAATACAATCATTGTGTTGTGCACTATTTTGAAAAGAAACAAACTATTACAATTGAACAAATAAATTTACCATAATGTATTCATAAATTTATAACTAATTTTAAAATTCAAGAATACACTTCGATTTACAAGCTTTTAATTTCACCACAAAAATTAATGAGCGAATTAACAGTAATTCAAAATTTATAAATTAATAATCTTTAGGTTTTCTTTATTCTATATGTAATTAACTAATTTAAATCGGTTCATGAAAATATCGTTTTTATATCTAATCGCAAATCTAATAGATAATTGTGTGAAGAATAAGTGCTTAGTTCAATTTGAAAGCCTATAGATTCAATACAAGTTTTTTTTAAAATGCCATGCAATTATGTCGCGTTATTGTTTTTGAAAGGAGTTGTTTAAAAATTCAAACTTGAAATATTAAAGGATTAACAAATAAATAAAATACATGCAAAACCAAGGAAATAATAAAAATTGTGAAAAATAAAATCGAACAGAGAGGTTAGATGCACATGTATATAATCATCAGTTTCTTGGAATGTTCATGAAATTTTCCAAAATTCAATTAAATTCAATGCTGATATTCTTAAAGCGAATTTGGATCGTATTTTGTAAGAAATTGATAGGCTTGCCGTTGTGTGTTGTACACCAAACACACCTTGTTGAGGGAATAAAAAAATGCAGGGTCCCAAAATTTACAACTTTAGCTTTGATCTATAAAAATCTGGTTGATCTTGAAAATTGGGATCCACTTGCATCTATGAGCTTTAGTAAACATTTGGATAAAAGTATATTCTGACATATTCATTATTTTATTTTGTGTACATCCTTGCCATTCTAAACGAGACTGGTGTCAAAATAAATTGTTATTTAAAATGTGAAATATATTTATTTAGAGTGATTGACTTAATTTTCAAAGTCAAATCAATTGCGTTAGAGTATACCGCGTAGCAAGTTCATAATTTCTGAAAAAATACTTAATTCGGTTATAATAAATATACCACAAAATTATCATCAATATTCAAACAAAATAAACATGCTTGGGTCATAATGGGTTAATGCATGTTTTAAGCTTTTGAGTACATGAAAATTTCATTCCACTTCTTCGAGTATTCAATGTAAAAATTATAGCTTCTTTTGTGCTTAAATCGAAATTCCTTTTTATGAATCTTTGAATTTGAACACATTTTTGATTATGAAATTGAGCACCTACCAAGCTCAATGCATATATTTCTCCGTAGATTCAAGTTGATTACTTCGCATTTGAAAACCAGCTTTAAGGCCAGATATATTTTTTTTACCGTGTAGCATCAATGGCTACTCAAAAGATCTATCAAGAACAGCATTTTGTCATAAATGTTTTATATGTGAATTTAGAAATATTGTAATGATAAAGGGGACCGCATTCATACCAACCCCAAGCTATTTCTCTAAGAATACATTTTTCTCAGCGTGGCTAGTCCATTCCCTATTCTCATGTTGTGTATCATCACAATCTTTGGCGTAGCATAGAAATTTATGGAATTAAGTTGACTTGATTTGAAATTTTACTCAATAAGTAGACTTTATTGGACTATAATGTATTAGATGTCATTCTCAAAAATAGATTTTTTAGCCAAACCGAATTCATTCATACTAATATTTTTTGAATAAATTGAAAAATATTACTTTGGATCCCAACGTTATTGGATTATAAAGGGTTCTTTGTCTTTTTTTACTAAATTTGTATACATTGTAAAAATATTTTCAGTAAAATTTTCTAACAATATAGAGCAATTTCTTTTATATCAAATAAATTGATTTTTCGGATTTAGACATTTTTTAATAATTACTATGATCAGCCGTAAATGTCCATTAATACTATGCTACTGATTGCTGTTGATGATATCAACTTTTCAAAGTTGTCTATCAACTTTTGGTCCTGTAATTTCCTTTTTCATATAATTTGGAACCTTGCTCTTAAAATTTCTAGGTATGGGTTTAGTGGAGTTCAAAATGTTCGAACAGTTGTAAAGTAGGTTATTGTTCAAATATTTAATACTGGCTTTACATCATTTACAAATGTTATGCCCTACATTATTTTTGTTCTACCACCGCAAAATCAATGGTGTGTTGCTTCGGTAGTTCTATGACAGATAGTTATTTTTTATAATTGATTATAGTAACGAATGTTCCGGTAGTTAAAATGCTTACATAAGCTTTCCAAAAAAACAATATAAAATAATTTTGTTTTTAAATACCTAGCATAAAGTGTTGAAATAAAATTTAAAATGCTATAAGTAGCTTGAAGGATTTTGTGAAGTTTCCCGTGAGCAAGAACAACTTCAGAACGTTTCGAGAGTTTGAGTAAAAAAGGGCTACAATGAAACTGGGGGATTCCATAGAAGTCTCTTTCCCTGTATCGCCATAGTTCATTCCTATTGTGAGACTTTTGCAACAGTTTCCTTACCTGTGCACAAACTAGATGTGTGTGTGGGCCTGGTACCTTGTGCTGTTCCCGTTTCAAGTCCAGGGGGGAACGAACCACATTCCGGGACTAAAATTAAAACTTCGGAGCCAGATACGGGACGAGACAGTGACAAACTTTTCGGGACCAAACACCTACATGTATATGTGTCTCACTCTAGCAACTTAAACATAAAACATGCATTTGCTCAAAAATAATAAAATAAATTTAAAATTTGATGTGTTATGGTTCGGAATCATATTATAGTTTATTAATTTTAGATACATTTTCGTTGTCAAATAAGTAATTTCTAACTTGATATTTGATTGCAAAAATATGGACGCTAGCTATTACAAGGATTAAACAGGTGACCGGGATCAGAATAAACTTTTCAGGACCGAGAACATCGAAAACTTTTCCACATCGGGACTGTACAGGATAGGGATCAAACATCTCTGGTCTCCTACATGCTTAAAGTTTTCGTTTTCAATTATGATTTAAATTCGAAGATTGAGGAGGACAATGACTTAATATCAACTCCAGTTTGCACAAAAATAGGGCTCGCAAAGCCATTATGGAATGGAAGTTGCTTTTTGCAGTTGGAATTTCGCACTATTTGCTCAGATATTGTGTCTCAAACCCTGATTATGACCTTTGATGCTTCTAGAATCTGAACAAGACCTTGCTTATTAAAAGTGTTTTTGCATTAAAAGAAGCTGATTGTGAAAGTGGACAGTGGCTTTGGGGTCACACAGGTTGATTAGTGGCTGTTTTAACCATTAGTTTACATTGTTTGCAATATCACCAACTTTACTCTTTGAAATACATTAATTCGTTGATAATTGTCACACGGAGAATTTACTTTTTAAAATGAAGTAATATGATTTCGTTGTGAAGAAGTTTTCCTATTAAAGAAATTTGTAGGAACAATGGAATATCCCAACGTCATTCACAAAGCTAAGAAACAGGTTAATTTCGTATCTTGATGTAATTTGGTCAGCCAGAAAACGGAATGACCATTTACGAATTTTATCAATGTATATCAATCTTGCTAAACAACTTACGTGTTAATCAAACTCCAATATGAACATTACCGGTAGCTTTTCATTTGCATGTGATATGAGAGTCATTTGATAAATCTACTAGAAACAAAATTATGTTGAGATTAAGGATGCAGCCGCAACATTCTAAGGAATATCCGTTTAATTTTTCAGAGATGTAGATCGCCACAATCATACACTTCAATAAAGAAAATAGTTTCATATTTTTATTATTTTACAATATGTATAAAATTTTTGTTGACTTTACCTTCAAAAGGGCAATTTTATGAATCTCATTTTGAAATTTCTGCATAGGGGTATAGCGTAAACTTAACCTAGTTTTCTAGTTCATAATTAAATTTGCAAACAAAATGCTTAAAATGATTGAAGGTAGATGCAAACGTCTTGTACCAAATATTATATAACATGGCGAACACACTCTTAACATTTTGATGAAATATGCAAGCTTGAAATATTGAAAATTACTTAAAAAATTATTCAAAAGACATTTTCAATAAAACAATTAGTTCAATAATTTGCAGCTTTAGGCAATTCAAGACAATCAAATTCAAAAATTTCTCAAAGTATAAAATGTACTTTTATTTATTAACAAACATGGAGAACAGAAAATCGTTATCAAAAATATTATTTCTAAAGCGATTTTTAAATACATTCAAATATGGTCAAAATCAATGACCGCTTTTACGGTTTTCATTAAGGACGTGGCTACCTTTGGGAAGGAAAAAATTAAGGCTGTGGGTACTGTTCGAACTGCTGACGTAGTTTTAGTGTTTTGCATTATCATTTAATGTAAATTTGTTGACAGGCTTTTGTACACAACGAAATTCAATGTTTGGTCTAATCAGCTTCATAGTGTTGTATATTATTGAATGAAAAGCTTGCTGTCAAACCAAAATATTTTTATGATGATATAGTTAATAGTAGTTTTTAAGCAATATTTTTTTCTGATTGTTGGAAGTGACCATGAGAGCAAAGCCCATCCCCCCTCTAAAAATTAACTCATTAATTTTAGATTATTGTCACATGTGTATATAATATTGGAGGAGGGTAGAAGTAATCCATCTACAAAAATTTCAAGAGCTTAGCAAATTTCATCATTAAAATTTTCAATTTGAATAACCTTACTTCTTTCTTGTAAATGAAGCGTTTCTACTCTAATTCATTCTTGTAGTTTATAGAAAAACACTCATTTTGAATTGTATAATTTCAAGCCTTTGTCCCTTCGGAAAATAATCTCGACATTGGAAAATCTTTATCAGCTATTTGCTCATCTCATCAATAATTCTTTCACAGATCACACTGCAATTTATATATATATATATATATATATATATATATATCACTTAGTTTAGGCTTATGAACTAAGACAACACAAAAACACGTTTATGCTTTCAAAATATTATTCTTACACAGTCCATTTAATATATAAACTTAGAACACTGAAAAGGCGACTATAAAATTATATCTCACCATGGTTTTAAAAAAGGTTAGTCAATTGGTATTAATCTGTTAGAATATATTAAGGGTATTTGAAATATTTCGATACATCTAAGGCTCTTAATACTGTACCACCAGATAAATGAATGGCAAAAATGGAAGGCAAACTTGGCAATGGCATGGGTAGACTACAGGAAGGCATATGACAGTATTTCACATAAGTGGGTATTGAAGACGTTAGAGGCTAATGGAGTTTCACAGAAATGGGTTGAGTTTCTAGAGAGGGAGATGGGAAAGTGGCAGACTGAGATAGACGGGCATAGGTTGAGGTTTAGACGGGGTATATTCCAGGGAGACAGCTTAGCGCCACTACTGTTTGTAGTTAGCTTGATACCTATCACAGAAATGTTAAAGGAGACAGGCATAGGGTATAAGATGGAGAAGAATGGTAGAGCAGTGAGTCACCTGTGGTACATGGACGACCTGAAGATGTACGCTAGTTCAAGGAAGATGTTGCAGAAGCAAGTGGAGACATTGGAGAAGGCAAGCAGAGATTCAGGGTTGGAGTTTGGATTAGGAAAGTGTGCAGCAGTGACAATGACTAGAGGCAAGTGTGCGGATGGGGATGGCTTGAGGACAAGCAGTGGGGATAANTGCAAGGATAATAATAATAATAATAATAATCACAGAAAAGTTAAAGGAGACAGGCATAGGGTATAAGATGGATAAGAATGGTAGAGCAGTGAGTCACCTGTGGTACATGGACGACCTGAAGATGTACGCTAGTTCAAGGAAGATGTTGCAGAAGCAAGTGGAGACATTGGAGAAGGCAAGCAGAGATTCAGGGTTGGAGTTTGGATTAGGAAAGTGTGCAGCAGTGACAATGACTAGAGGCAAGTGTGCGGATGGGGATGGCTTGAGGACAAGCAGTGGGGATAAAATTGAGGAAGTTAAAGAGGGGTACAAGTACTTAGGTGTGATAGAGAAAGACAGAACAGATCACGAGGAAATGAAGATGAGGCTAAGGAAAGAATACAAGAGGAGAGTAAGGAAGGTACTGCAGAAGTCAGCATTGAATGGGCAGAACAGCATAAAGGCAATTAATACGTGGGCGATACCTGTTGAGATATTCAGCAGGAATAGTTAGGTGGAATAAGAATGAACCAAGGGAATTAGACAGGGAGACAAGGAAGATACTAGCAGCAGAGAGAGCATTCAACCTCAATGGAGATGTAGATAGGCTGTACATGGCAAGGCATAAGGGAGGGAAAGGGCTGCTAAGTGTGGAGGAGACTGTAGAAGCAGAAGCACTAGGGCTAAAGGAGTATGTAGAAGAGAATACTGGAGGAACACAGAAAAGTGTGATAGAGAAGAGAGCACCAAGTGGTTAAAGAAGGCAGGACTGAAGAGAGAAACAGAAGCACTGATAATGGCAGCACAGGAGCAAGCAATAAGAACAAACTGGGTGAAGAAGCATAT
>CABFPE010000416.1:277201-292443 GCA_900660155.1 Hofstenia miamia | reverse complement strand
AGTAGATCATCTGATAGCAGGGTGTGAGAAGTTGGCACAGAATGAGTATAAGTTCAGGCATGACAAGGTGGGAAGAATGGTACACTGGAGTTTGAGCAGGCAGCATGGGTTAGAAGCAGGAGACAAGTGGTATGAGCACAAGCCACAGGGCATCATAGAAAATGAGGAGGTTAAGATACTGTGCGACTTCAACATACAGACGAGCAAAGTGATAGAAGCACGGAGGCCGGACATAGTAGTGGTAGACAAAGAGAAAAGATTAGGAACAGTGATAGACATAGCAGTACCAAAGGACAGAAATGTAGAAAGCAAGGAGAAAGAGAAGATAGACAAGTACAGAGAGTTAGCAGAGGAAATAGAAAGGCTGTGGAAGTTAAAGAAAGTTGAAGTAGTCCCAGTAGTTGTAGGAGCACTAGGAGCAGTGAGTAAGAAGCATAAGAGATACTTGGAGGAGTTGGGAGTACCAAAGTGGGGAGGAGCAGTAGCACAGAAGGCAGCATTGTTAGGAACAGCTAGAGTCCTGAGGAAAGCTCTCAGACTCCCTGGGAACTGGTGAGTTCCCCGAGCTGAGAGGGATACCAGCATGAAGCTGTGAGAAGTAAGAAAAAAATAAATGAATGAATGAATGAATGAATGAATGAATGACATACAACACTACAAAAAGAATAAACAAGTCAAGTTTTATGACAGCGAGGACAGTCACAGGAGATGAAATAGGAGCAAATGGAAGGGTAGGCGAAGTCGGAGAAGGGCTCAGCAAAGAGGAAAGCCATCAAAGATTTCTTGAAGCTTGGTGGCGGGGAAAAGAAGTCAATCGCTGTTGGAGGGTTGTGAGTCAAGATGTAATTAGCAGCAGTACAAGCACGATTGAAAACGAGTGAAGAGTGCGATGTTTCTTGGGACGACGAATGGAGAAGGTGACAACATCATCAGAGAGAGTAGAGTGGGAATTAGAGAATTTAATGAAATCAAAAGTATCAAGATCAAATTTGCGAGTGAGCAGTCGATTGAACAGGAGGAGATCACAGGCATGGAAGTAGAGTGACCGCGGGAGAGTGGAGAATTTGAGAAGGGCGTCTTTGTATGGCAAGGGAGTGATCCATTTGAAGGCACGCTTCTGACAATGTTCCATAGAGTGGAACAAGAAACGGGAAGGCTACCAACAGACAGAAGCGTAGAGAAGAATGGCCTGAGGAATGGACTTGAACAAAGAGAGTTTCACAGCAGCTGTGGAATTAAAGGGAACATTGCGGAAGAGGAATTAGCTTTGCAGAGGCGAAAGGACACATGAACAGACTAAGTCAAGTTAGCAGCAAGTTGAACTCCAAGATGAGTATGATGAGGAGAAAAGCTCACAGCAAGAGGCAGATCAGAAGGGGCAGATACAGAAAAGGAAATGCCACATGTCTTGATTGAACTAAAATCAAGATGGTTAACAGAAGACCAAGTAGCCAAAAGTTCAAGATCAAATGTAATATTGGAGGCAAAAGAACTACCAACGTTGAAAATCGCAGTGTCATCAATGTACAGTAGACAGGATGAGTTGAGGACAGATTGAGGGAGGTCGTTGATAGCAATGAGGAAGAAGAGAGCAGTTATACCAACTAAAGATGCATTAACATGATATGTAAATATAGCTTTGTCTGCAGATGACACTTTACCCCCTTCCCCCCCCCCAACATTATAAGTTCTTTACTTATTCGCTCATCATATGAAGAAATTGTATTAAGAAAATTTTGAGCCTGCAAACGGAATATGCTCTATTTGCTTACGTCATTTCAATTCCAAACTTTAATGAAATTTAGTATATGATTTATTCGCCCTCTAGCTGATAAATTAAAATTATGAAATGAACTTACTTTATTATTGTTAAAGTAATTTATTTTCCGGTGACTAATGTATTGATTACATTACATCACATTTTCGAAAACTATGAATCTTACTAAATTTATATTTGAAAATACATCTAGGCTTAGATTTAAAATACTAATATGCAGTAGCTATAAGTTTAGATGGGAGTCTAATGATTGCACAAATTTCTTTGCCGCAAATCATTATATAGAAATTAAAAATGTATTTGAAAAGTACAGTTTACAAAATTCTTGTTGTTTAATCTAAATGATCTGTTTTTGCTTGATTTAATCAATACTGCAACTGCATCATTTCAACACTGCCAATGCAGCACCTAACTAGAAAATAAGCTAAGAATTGCTTACAACATATAATTGCTTTTATAGAAATTTATAATTGAAGTTTATTCACAACATTATAGTCGTTTTGAAGATTTTTATTAATTAATTTCATTTCGATCAAATATTGATTAACAAAAATGATTTATTATAGAAAATATTTGAAAAATGTTTTTCAAAGTAAACTGAAAAATAGTTTATGTGAAGAAAGTTTGTACATCCATTCACAACCTGATGTCAGGACAATTATTGTGGGATTCCCATGAAATTCCCACGCGTTTTTCATCGGCTCATTGGAGGAAAATGACATAGTACAGTGGTGAGATCCGTTTAATTTGTTCTGCACAAACCTGGAGTATAACGGCACATCAGTGTACCCGGTCAGAAAACCTCCTCTGAATAATACCCAAAGTAAACCGAAAAAAAGTGACTGACATAGTATTTTGGAAAAAAGCTCTTGTTGTTCAAATAATAGTATTAAATTAATCTCAAATTACATTATAACCCTAGTCGTACACTGCCGTAAAGTAAAGTAAAGTAAAGTAAAGTAAACTTAATTTCATTTTACCTGGTTCGTCGTACACTGCCCGTAAAGTAAAGGAAAGTAATCCAGAGAAATTTTTAATTGGATTTTACTTTACTTTACTTTACTTACCGGCAGTGTACGACCAGCCTAACACGACTGAAAATTGAGTTTTATATACACAATATTATAAAATTTCAAATAATATCGATTTTGTGCCTATATCAAACAAGTTGCAACTGCGTCCTACCAAAATCAAAGTGACCAGGTACAAAGCCTATATCTGTACCCGGGGAATTTCTTCAAATTTAGTATTTTTGTACTATTTCTGAACCAAATTTTGCATTTTTCTACATGGCTAGTAGCCAAGTTTGATAGGGTCTGTCTAACCGATTTTTTTAATTTTTTCTTAAATTTGACTTTTTAAAATTGATTTTTAAAGCATTTAGGATATTAATTTTTCATTATCTACAGAATAAATAAGTTTTTAATAAATCTTAATAATAAAAACCTAAGTGACAATATTAAATTGTTTAGAAAACACCATATAATTTGTGAAATAAACGTTCTCAAAAAACTAGGTTTGCAAGATCAAAAATAAATGTCCCAAACTATGATCTCCAATGTAGTGTTTTGCATTTAAAAAAATACCCTCCAAAACACTACTCGAATGTCTTCGTCTCTATTCTAGTGTTTCAGAAGTAATTTTTTATTTATTTATTATTTACAATAACAACACACTCCAGTGACAATATATCATATTCATTACAAATGCATTTGTTAATTTTTGAAGTATTTGGTGCGACTGTATAGATGGCATAGACCTTTCTTGACAATTGCCTAAAGATTGTCAATGGGATTTAGATTGGGTGATGCAGCTGGCCACAATATCACTTAAATCCCCAGTTCCTGGAAATGTGCTAATGTTCTTCGGCTCACATGCGCTGGTGCATTATCTTGTTGAAACAAGTTAACACCGTTTGCGTGCCACTCTTCCAGCTGCCCAACTACTCTTCTGTTGATGATTTGTCCTTATACAGTACATCTCACTGTTCATGTTTCCCTCGACGACATGAGAACGTCCCGTGCCACAGTACGAAAAACAAGACCATATCATAACACTCAGTGGATGTTTATAGGTCATCTTGTAATGGTCTGGTGTTAGTTCATGGCCTTCTACAACGCGCACGTATGTCTCGTCGCTAAACATTTACTGAATTTTTATAGGTTGCCAAGTTTTATTTAAAAAATGATTTTCAATTAAAGAAAATTAATAAAATTTCCATTTTAAGTTCATCAACTTTTATTTTGAAAATTTACCAAAGAAAATTGATAAAGAATTAATTTTTTATCAATATAATTTTTTCAATTTAAAGGCGGCAAATACTATAAAGATAAAATATTTTTGCAGGGAGAAGATAAAAATTAGCTTTCATATAATTCAGTGCCAATAAGGTCGTTTATAAGTACCGTTCTCATAATAATATATACGTCGCTCAATATGCTGTAAGAATAATTTAATCATGATTGCTTGGATAAAATCAATGTTATTTACTCAGTATTGTTAATTAGTAACGCAATGTTATTAATTGGTTAATTGATAATATAATAACAATGAAAATGCTTCAATATGTGCAAATTATTAAAGAAAATTTCGTTTTTGCAGAAATCTGACCTTGTTGCTAATGTATATATAGTCAGAGACTTCCAGGTGTGTGAAATATTATTTAATGCGTGATTGCATAATTGGTTTCGTGTTGTAGCACATAATGGACATTTATTGTTCAGATCTTGCATTTGAACTGATGTTGATAAATCCAAATTCTCTATGTAATTATTAAAGTTGATACTATTAAAATTTATCAAATTTTTATTAATATTTTACCAAAGTTTTACTAATTTCGTTTCATTTTTACTAAAGTTTTATAGAAAATCTATTAAATTACTTTGAAAAACTTGCATAAAAAATCAATAAAAAATTAATTTTTTTAATAAAATTTCCATTTTTTGATCAACATGGGTAGGACAGTCCACTGTGCAATTCCTGTCCTCATTGGCCCACTGAAGCCGTGCCCTTGCCTGTTTTTCATTCAGGTATGGCTTTCTTCCAGGTTTCAATGTTTTACATCCAGCTTTAAGAATGGCGGGTTTCATTGTAATTATGCCAACGTCATCACCCAATGGTCCCAACATGTTCTTGATGTTGTTTGCACATTGCACGAGGGCTTTTCAAAACAAGTTGTCGAATGTGACGTAAATCCCTGTCATCAAACTTATTTGGCCATGATCACCTGTTTCAGCAAATTGTTTAATGAGGCGCAACACCGTTGACAGACTTACATTGCGATCACGAGCAATTTGGGCGCCGGACTTGCTTGAAGGTGCAGGTCATCATGTCGTTGCATGTTGGAAGTTCAATGTCACCACAAGTAGATCAATAATTATTGATTTTTCAACAAGATTTCATTGAAATGAGTAAAATTCAGAAGTGAGTAGTAATCAGTACTTATACGATTTGCAAAGATGTAGTACCTACTATAGTTCAATAGAAGCAATAACGTGTATTTCGAGTACCTATGCAAACTTTTTGAGCGCTACTGTAATGTATAACAATATCATTGGAGAAACAAATTGTAAATTCAAAAAACCCATGCATAGCCACATGCATTCAGTATTCTATTATTTGTAGTATTTCCTGAGAATAAATATGGCATTTTAATATTTCTGAGAAATATTCGAACATTTGATTGAACTACATCTGCAATAAGAAATAGTCAAATGATTCTCATTTGTTAGTATTTCAAAAATCGAAGATTCGGCACATAAATTACATGAAAAAATGTTTATGAAATACTAAAATAGAATTTCAGAAATGTGTCCCTTCAACGAATACCTCTCTTAAGCTGTGGACATAACACGTTAAATTTGAATTTTCAGAGTAATGCTAATTCGTCAGTTTTATGTAGGGATTCGTCTTAAAATATCACCCAAATATAATATCTGATAAACCCCTATGTGTTAGTTAATAAAGTCGGACTTCGTTAATAATATTGACAAACTATTAATGATATCAATATGAAATTTGGTCGGCGTGTAAAACTTTGTAAGCGCAAGCGCATACACTCACCTTCAAATCTAAGTAACATATAATACTTTTTCAATTTATCAGAATATACTTGCGATTTTATAAATTTTTCTATCGCTACTATTTGAAAACTATATTTAAATATATTAAAAACGTTTTTTAAATTAAAGTTTTTCAATTTGCAGCAATAATTCGCGGTTTACAATATACATATTTCAAGTTTTGTTTTTGCTAACCTATACAAAATTTATAAAACATTTTTGTTTGGCAACAATATCAACGAATTCGGTTAAAAATGATTTATTGGTATTTTTCACAGTGCTGAATTTGTAAAACTATGAGTATTTTTCAACAAAATTTACACCAATCTATAAATAAGTGCAATTTTTATGAATAAGATCGTTGAATATATTTAATAACTACAATTAATTTAGTTCAACACACAAATAATACACTTATTACTATACCACATATCAGGATTGCATATGAAAATGGAAATTTCTAATCCATTCCAATTCCAGATTATGGAAATGAAAATGAAACTGAAATTTAATTCATTTTATGTAATGAAAATTCAATTTAAATTTTTAGAAATGCAATTTCAAATGCTGTAAACATTCAAAATAACCTAAACTTAAATAAATATAGAGGGGCGTAAGCAGGAAACTATGACGGGAAGACACCTTTGTCATGATCACGTGAGTGACCAAATTTTTGAAAAAAGACCCTAATCACAAACTTAGTTTTAAATATTGCTATTTTATAAATTAGACAATTTTGAGAAGCGTGAAAGGGGAGGGGGCATTCCACACTAAATATAAAAAAAATTAAACAATAGTTACAAATGCATTAAAATAATCAAATTTAGTGTGAATCATACAAAGCATAGCGATTAGAAAACAAAAATTCTTGTTATTCTATCAGTCAAAAGACGCCTTTAATAATTTTCATTTCAAAGTCTTTTTGGATTTTCGTTAGTTGAAATTTTAATATTTTGAGTATTTAGTCTAGCATTCCAAAAAATCCTGGGCGACTAGGGTTAAAAAAAGTCGGTTAGGGTTCCTAGGAAAATAACATTGATTAGGTTAATGTTATGAAATGCTCGTAACCGCACAGCTCTACTTGCTTATCTCAGTTCAATGCGACTGGGATTAGCATGGGACTGCGAGTAAAAGAACCTGGAACTACGGATTTAAGAATGCTGCTGATAATTTTTCAAAATTTGATCATTATTAGTTGCATGCTGTGGGGACTGTCGCGCCAGAAAATTTAATGAGACAGAGTGGAACCAGATCCAAAGAGACTGAACCACTAAAATTCTCATCCCGCAGAACCATTGTCACTACATAGATCTAAGAATTGTAGAAAAATATGGAAATATTTCTAAAATAGGTATGGAAAATGAAGAAAATCGAATTTCCATACGCAAGCCTGCATATTATTCAAACATGTAAATTATGAAAAGTTTTGCTTCAAACGTGTTTGAAAACTACAAATAACTTTACCTGTAAATTGCTGAACTTAAAAGCACGTCCTGGTAGAAAATCATATGTACCCACGTCAAATTTCACATGTTAATCTGGACATCGGTTATTTGAACGGAGTCATTCCATTAAGCAAATGCAAGGGTTTCGTAAGTAAATAATCATCTTTTGAGTAATATATCTTAGCAATCGAGATTTTGTGCTCCGAAGCAATATTTCTTATGAAATATCTGCAGGTCGAATGGTGGGAAGCATCTTAAAATGAAGAACGTGCTATGTATTAATGGAAAAACTTCCATTTTGAAACATCACCACGCAATTTCGTAATAACCCAGTAAAATGAAACTTACAAAACTTGCAAGTATTGTGCAAAAACTTTGCAAATTTTGCAAAATATAAGTATTTGCGAAAACTTAAAAAGTATTTGCAAATACTTTGCAAGTTTTACAAGCATTTGCAAAACTTTGCAAGTTTTGTAAGTATTTTTTTTTGAAATTTTGATCAGTACCGAATAAACAATAAAACGTTCTATTGATATAAAACGTTTTAAGACGTTTTAACACAAAGTTTTCAAAATATATTAATAATACAATTGTAATCCATTGCTGAATGCCATCTAGTGTCAATCGATGTTATACTAAAGCATTTACTAAACGTTTGTTAAACGATTTTTAAACGTTTTCTAAATGTCTTCTAAGCAGTTTCTTAATTCTTAAAATGCATATTCTTCAAATTTTCTAAGCTTCTAAACTTTTTCTAAGCGTTTTTTTCAATCATTTCTATATGTTTTAAATATTTTAATTAATGTTTAAAAATGCTTTTTAATATGCTATGTATTTCATATTTGTGTGGATATCCAAGTAAATGGCACTTGTAAAACTTGTAAGGCATATATTGGGTTGTCGGAAAAGTTCCCGCGGTTTTTAAAAGACGAAATAAATAATCTCTAAAATAAAACATTTATTTAAAACAAAGAAATTCATCTAATCAAAATAGTTTCCACCTTAACCGTTCAAAATGGCGTCTTGTTTTAATAAACAAGACGTGGTCGTCGCGGATTGGTCAATGGATCGCATATAAGTTCGCTTTCCTTTGTCTTGAATCACTTCGTTTCATCTTTAGTAACTTGTTTGATTCTTTCATCTTGAAATCGTCCAGTGTACAGCGCATATTGATATTAGCCAGAGATAATGAATTTCACCAAAGAATATTTACGAGGCTTATTGTTATACGATTTTAAATCAGGCCTTTCTGCTGCAGAATCCTCCCGCAGAATCAAAAATGCATTTGGGGATGGCTTAATGTCAGAACGGTCAGCGCAGGAGTGGTTCAAAAGATTTCGGAGTGGGGATGAATCTGTGACGGATCATGAAAGATCAGGACGTCCCTCAACAGTAGATGATGACAAAATGGTGGCTGCCGTAAAGCAAAACCCTCATTTAACAACAAGAGAGCTGGCGGATGATCTTGGCGTACACCATAGCACCGTTGCAGACCATTTGAAAGCGCTGGGGTACAAGTCAAAACTTGACGTTTGGGTTCCTCACAAACTCACAGACAACCAGAAAGAACGTCGGTGTGAAGCTGCTATGTCACTACTATCGTTTAGACGTAGGGATGATTGGCTGGATACCATCGTGACTGGAGATGAGAAATGGTGTCTGTACATCAATATTAAGAGAAGGCTATCATGGCTAGCAGCTGGTGATGGTCCACAGCAGTGTGCTAAAGGGGAGATGCATCCAAAAAAAGTCATGCTATGCATTTGGTGGGATAGTGAAGGAGTTCTGTATTGGGAACTGTTGAATGCAGGGCAAACAATAAATGCCACAGCGTATTGTGATCAATTGGATCGGTTGGCAAATGCAATATTAATGAAACGGCCACAAAGAAAGACAATCCGGTTTTTGCATGATAATGCTCGACCTCATACGGCTCAGTTGACTCGGGAGAAACTGCTATCACTTCAATGGGAAGTTTTGCCTCATCCGCCATACAGTCCTGATATCGCTCCAACTGATTACCACCTGTTTCGATCCCTTTCAAATGCGATGAAAGGTCACCAGTTTGATAATGAATACGATTTAAAAGAATGGCTCGATGCGTTTTTCACTAACCAATCGGCTGATTTTTTCAAGAAAGGCATCCATGTCCTTCCAAAACGCTGAAAGAGTGTCATAGATAATGGTGGAAACTATTTTGATTAGATGAATTTCTTTGTTTTAAATAAATGTTTTATTTTAGAGTTTATTTATTTCGTCTTTTAAAAACCGCGGGAACTTTTCCGACAACCCAATAGAAACGTACAAGTGTTGTTCAAAGCTTTGAAAATATGCAAGTGCTGTAAAATGCAAAATCTATTGTTTTAAAAAACATGTAATGAAATCTTTCATTTTATGTGATGCTTGTAATGTTTAAAGTGCCAAATTTCCATGATGAGTTTTTTTTAATGTTGCAATCTATACTTAGTTGAATTTTCTTGAATAAAATTCAACAAAATCATTGATAAATTATTTAAATTTCAGAATCATAAAGTTTTTATAGCCTTCCAAAACCGTTTTTTATAATAAAAAAATATTGTTAACTGAGGAGTTTTATTTGCATATCATATATATGTTCATGTTCAATCACATCATAGACATTCATCTTTCAAACAAACAGCAAAGATAACGATTACATGTTCTAATACTGTGTTTTCCGCATTATTTCTCTACGATAGCAAGTACACATGAGTTCGTCTCAGACAGCCGGCAATGGAATTTTAACACATTGAAATTTATAATGGAAAATAGCTTGGCAATTGTTATTTGATGAAAGAAAAATGTGTTTTTATCAAATTTATGAAGAAGCATAATTACGTAAACTCAACATTTGTCGAACTGGCGGCCTCAAAGATCAAATGAATCTGCAGCAGGTTAGTGATTTTTATGAGCTAAAACAGTTTTGGCATGTTGAAAACAGAGTGTTTTAAAGACATGCTTTTGCAATGTTTTTTAAATGTTATTTTCCAAATTCTTATATGGTTGTTCGATTATCAAATTACTAAAGCCAATTATCAATAAAAAAATAATTTTCTACGTCAATTATTAATTAGCAATAATTTATCTTGTCGGATATGGATGTTTACTACCAATGTGCCATTATTGGCTCACCCATGGGTCATTGTCGGGAATACATCACTAGCCCATTAATTCCCCGGTGGTCATCTGCCAATAATGGACATCAATGGCAACTTCAATAGCCCATTGTCAGTCCATTAATGGGTTGCTATTTGGGATATCATTGCAATTTTGGAGATAATAAACTGTAAAAAAGCAAGCGTGGTTAATTTTACGTCTGTGATTTTGAAGGGAAAAATACAAATATTACAAAATGAAAAAAAACAATTTTCTGTAGGTTTTTTATGCATCTGCTTAGAATAAATTATATTATCGTTATTAGAATCAAATTGTTCATACTAAATTGTGGTTCTAAGTTTTTTATTTAGATGTAAAATAGTATTATTCACTTAAACTTTGGTATTCCATTTATTTCTTCTATGTATTAATGAAGTTTTGCATTGCTAGTTGTACCTGCCCCAACTTCAATTTCCGGTACTTATATACATACATACATACATACATATATATATATATATATATATATATATATANTTTTAATAAATTTAACTAACTTGCAACCTCAGTTTGCTACACGATTTAAAAATAAATGAAAAAAAGAGACTGTGATAAGTCGCCATTATATTTAATAGTACGTAATTGAAGCTGCGCAATTTTGCTAATACAAATTTACTAAGCATTTTAAAATAGAATAAAGGCACATTAAAATTTCTCAGATTTACTATTTATTTCCAATTGAATGTCTCAATTTAGTGATTTTGAAATTATTCTAGATCAGTGGTTCTCTTTCAAAAGAGGTTTCAGTTATGCACAGTTCCCTTATTCTAGTCAATGAATTTATATGTAAAATCAGCATTTCATGAGTAGAAAAAATCTAAAATTTTATTTTTTAGTAATAAAGCAAAAGTTATTGTTGAATTTTGCGAAACATATATCTATAACGATCCATTTTCTTTTGCCAAGTATGATAAATCTGAAATATGACATCGAGCGATCCAAGCAGCGAAATGCCTAGGAACATTCCTAAGCTTCCCCCAATATGTCCAAGTAAAGACCAATAAGTGTGAATGAAATTTTCTTTTATGTACTCAGTTTCATGTGACTTTCTGTAAACATGGACATTGATAAACTGTTTTTGAAGGGTTTCATATTCCTCAAATTCCGAGGCGTACTTTCTATTCAATGATTTTAAAATGGAGTTTTTAATCGTACTACTTAAATCTTCACGGACTAAAATGCTTGAAAGGTAGTATGGAAGAAAATCAAAAGAAGGAAAAGGTACAATATTTGTTTGAAGGTCGTATTTGGCTGTATAGCAAGGCGGAAGGCAGTGTTTGTTGTGACAATGTTGAGATTTGCTTTCGATTTCAGTGTAATGTTTTTGCAAGCAATTCAATATTTCAATGTTACTTAAATCACAAACGGAACTGTTCGCACCAAATATTTGCAGCGTAACACAGTTGCAAATTCGTTTCATATAATAACTAACACACATTTGTTCGCATGTAAAGTTATTCAATGAATATCGTGCTCCGGCAAAATTTCTTTTAATTGCCATTTCCGGATCAATACATTTGAAATTGTGACGCATTACTTTTTTGCTAACAACTCTTCTGAAGCCTACACTAACTTCATGGCCTAAGCCTACGTCGATACCACCGGCTTGGGGTATGATGGGAAAATTTGGATCTTCTATTGTAATTCGTACACCAGAAAGATAACTAATTAACCCACTTGCGTCATCAAGTGGAATGAACAAATTAATTCGCACTCCCGCAATATTAGAATGAACACTGCCTGCAGTTGTTTTTAGAAATTTGGGGAGGGAAAGCCGATGACATAGGGCATATTCGTTTGAGAAATAGTCATTTATGTATTCCATGCAATTAATAAATGGTTCTTTTCTGTTGAGAAAATCAACAATACCACAATCAAGAATGAAGTCTTTTCTTTGAATGCCGACTTTTTTCATCGTATTCACAGAGTAATGATTGATTTCTACACTTTTCCACAAAATATCGTTGGGGTCAAAATTTCCAAAATCGAAATTCTCATGACCATTAATTAATTTTTCCCATACTTTTCCTGGACCAAGCTTATTATTATGCTTAGACTTTGGAAGATTAAGATTATCCAATCTTTCCAAGCTGGCAATTCGATGATTGCAAATTATAATATCAGGAAAGAAATTTTCTGGATTTGTCTCGTTTACATAGATTGACTCTGTGGACACAGGATACTGGAAATACTCTGCAAGTATGTTAGTAATGGAATATAGTAAACAGCATATACAGAGAATGATAAAGGTGTAGAAGGCAATCTGTCGGAAGTCTATCTTAAATAACTTATGAGACATGGATCCTCATTAAGAATAGCAGACAAAGTCTAACTCCTTTTATAGTATAATGATCCTATTTGCTAAGTGTCGAACAGATTAGACTTCAGTTGTTTACAATGTACGGCTGCCCAAATTTCAAACTGTTATAATTAATCTCCTCGTAATTTATTCATTCAAAGTCAATATTTGTAATTTAACCACCACGTAAAATAACAAACACTCCGCCGATCAAAGGCTCCCGAACGAATGCTACCTATAGAATGGAAATTGTATTCCGCAAACGAGATAATTTTGTCCGCTAAACTCACTTTAAAGTAAAGAAAACGCATTTGTAGTTAGTTTTACTTTTGTAATAATATTTATTCCAATATCCTGGAAACAACATAAAAGCATCAAAAGCGGTTTACCATGGACAACTATGGTGCCGGTCAAGTAGATTAACGTATTTTTTTTAAAAACTGTTTCAATTGTTTTTTCAGTTTTTCACGCTCATTTCAAATATGTAATTTTTAAATGCGAGAAACAATTATTTATTGAGTAATTTGAGTGAATATTTTAAGTTTTTTCAAAATTAGTAACACTCTCGCTATTGTGTACAATTTGATTAAATCAACATTTAAAACAAAAATGATACCCTTAATTATTGTCATTAAGTGACTGATTAAGGAATACGAATAATTTAATAATATTTTTGATAAATCACACTGGTTAGTAGTTTGTGTTTTAATTAAAATCAATTGTGCAAACAAATATTATGTTACTAAATTATTCATGTCATCATGCAACAGCAAATGGTGGCTTTTGGACCTGCGCTTCCCTCATTGCTTCGGGTAACATCAATTTTTTCTTTATTGGACATACCAAACGGCACTTTGGTGACAGAACTTATAGACATTGGTGCATTAAAAGAGCACGTTGTTGTAGGCGTTTATGAAATTTGCAACATTCAACCACATCACGTAATGGGTATGTTTGGCGGTGTAGTAATCGAAATTGTAAGAAGTGGGTGCGGATCATTGTTTGAAGGAAGTCCACTTTCGCTTAAGAAGATTCTGAGTCTTATCTTAGGATGGAGCAACAAAATGGGAGTTCAATGTTCAGAGAGGATTCTTGGAATCAGGAAACAATCTATAAAAGGTTTTAAGCACTGGATAAAACAGTGTTATAAATAAATGTTTTTGGAATGTTATTTTAAATCTTTTTTTTGCAAATTCTTATTGAATTTTATTTAAATTTGGAAATAATGTTTGGAATTGATTCAACAAGAAGAATGAATTAAATACATCATCCTTATGGTGTTTTGTTATCCAAGCTTTTATTTACTTATTCACTAGTTGTTCATTTACTAACTTTTCCTAAACTAATGAAAACTCCTAATTTATGATACACATTTCATTAACCCTTTTTAGAACTATCAATAAATGTGTATGCTTAGATTAATAGAATAAATGTAACAGTAATCAGTTCAATGGCTTCTGAAAAACCATATATATAATTCACATTAGCAATGCATGTGAATATGCTACCAGGTTTGCACTGCTTTAAAAAAATGTTTTAAACAAGGAAAAAAACATGGTTAAAACACCTTAAAGAAAATGTCAATGATTTTTATGAGTTTTACTCCAAGTAAGTGCTAAAGATAACTGGAATGCCAACTTGCTCTCTACTTGCTGGGGTACCTAAAAAGCTGCCAAGCTTGAAAATTGTAACAACACATTTAAATAATATCTGGCTCTGTATTTTTTCACGAATGTATTTGTCAATACTATCAATTCTTTAAGATTCTCAAAACATATTTAGTAAACATTTTGACACTCAGTGTATATATTTAATTATATATGAAGTCTTCATAAAATTTATAGAGAAGTATTTCACATCTATATGCGTCACCAGGATGCCTGCTGTAGATTTTGACATTAATTTCCTACTATATTTTGTCATTACTGGTATATATATATACAGGGTGTAACAAAAGTAACCAGACGCTTCATTTTACGAGAAATCTAACTTTATTCAGAAGAGTAGGAATAAAAAACGAATCATTCATCGTAGAATATGCAGTGTAGCGAGTCTAAAACAACTTACTGAGGTTATAATGTCCAAAACGATTAATCGTAAAAGAAGAAAGTATTCACAGCAAATGTTCAAAATGATGAGCATCACGTGCAATACATTTGTTAACCTAGTCCAAGAACCAGAGGCCCAGCGAGAAAATATATTTGAGGGGGTGCATTTGCAAAATTGCTGCCCCTACAAGAACTTCAATTAGAATTTCTCAGTTTTATTCTTTACGCCTACAGCATGTATAGCATAATCTTGATAATCCATTTTATAATTATCAAAATATATTAAATCACTAGGGTTACTTGAAAAAATAATGATTATTCAAATTTTTGCTTTTTCACAGAAAATTTTCCTGTCCTAATTATAAATGTCCCTAAATCTTAATTATAATGTTGAAAAAATGGCAAAATATCTCGCAAGCAAATCTAAAGATTGTATTG
>CABFPE010000416.1:209977-259681 GCA_900660155.1 Hofstenia miamia | reverse complement strand
CTTACAGGCTATGGATAAATTACTATAGTACTATTTTAATAACGAGTTATAGTGCTGATTAACATAAAATATTAATGTTGTATGAAAGTAGTATTAATTGGGCGAGATTTCATCCCACTTTTTTCTGATTGGTCGAGAGGTGGGTTCCAGCCCGTTCCACTTTTTTCTGATTGGTCGAGAGGTGGGTTCCAGCCTGTTCCACTTTTCGCTGATTGGTTGAGAGGGTTGGCCTTTGACCTGAGACGTCGTGGATATTGGTGGGGTGTTTTACTGACTCCACCTCTCGACCAATCAGAAAAAAGTGACACGGGCTGGACCCCCCTCTCGACCAATCAGAAAAAAGTGGAACGGGCTTCTGCCCAATTAATACTACTCCTTGATCGTGGATAATGCTAGTAGTTCTTCCTATTGAGGAAACTGTACAGAAATCCTCATTGCTTGTTTCACTGTAGTTATATGCAAAACCTATTAAGTTGCTGGACCTCACACTTATACTTTATTGTTTCTTCACTATATAAACAGTGTGGATAGTTAAGCCCTTGGATGTTGATCGGATTCTGGCTTTTTCTTTGATATTCTACTTTTTTAATCATTTTATTAGGTCTAACTTTTCATTTTACAAGTAGCCACATAATGAGCAGGCCAACTACTGTAGGAATACAGTAGATTTTTGTTTAGTGGGAAGCGCCCCACGCAATCTCCAGAAGGCTGTTGGTGATGAAATTAGCTTTAGAGTGACAAGTACCTTCTTCATTGCCTATAATCACAGGAGTAAGTATGGAAAATATATGTTGGGCTCCCACTGGTCACACACAAAAGCTTTTGAAATGGCTCACCACTACTTTACTTTGCTCTGATGGCACTTCAGGTGTAGCTTTTTGTAAGCACTCATTCTTTGCTTTCCAGCAAGACAAGTGTGCTGCCACTTCAAGCGAGCTTTGCGCTATATTTCTCCTAGGTTTTCTTCTACTTATTCGCGTCTTCATTTCTTTCTTCTTTGCATGCTATGGTTTGACCATGGATAAAGAGAGTAATGCACAACTAGTGGTCAGGGGTGATTCATTGTCACATGGGGCGATATTAATACTAATAATAATACAGTATATAAGAATTATTCATATTATGTACAACCCTTCCAGTAAAATTTGTCAATTCATTTCCTTTGTCTGCCAAGCCAAGAATCCATTTTCAAAACTTTGTATCCCTGCTCTACATCATCCCTACCAGGCCAGGACTTTGATCTCCTGCTATGGTTCTCCATGAAGAAGTTATACAACCATGTGCTGTAGGTTAGGTTTTCAGCAATGTCAGTTGAAGTATATCTTCAATCACTGACATTGCTGTACTATCCTGTTGGTGATTAAGCTTGGTTTCCATCACTAAATAGACATATTAGACTCAGATCCCAAACACTAGGATCATGCACCATTTGGTTATGGGCCGCTCTTTGGGCTCAAATTCATTTTTATTAGGTACACTATTTTCATCAAAAACATTATCAAAACATTCCTTGCTTACATCAACATGGTTTTCAAATTTATAAGAGTCATTTCTGTTATTCACTAGCATGAGCTCATTATCATTGTTGATTATAACAGAATCAATATCATTCTTAAGTAGGCAGGTTTCACATTTGTCTATCACATCTAACATGGCTGATCTGATTACAATGGTAACATACCTGACATTAGAGGTAGCTTCAGTCCGAATAATTCCAGGTGTCCACATTTGTGCATTTGCCTAACCAAGTCACAGCAGTAGTATTTGGGCACTAGCTCTTCAAATAGACGAGTCCATTTTTGTTGACTTTCTAGTTATATTTATTAAAGTATCATAAGGCCATCTGGCTGATAGTGGTGCCAGGTTCCTTGAGCTAGGCCCCTGCGAGATCTCGGAATCGAGCTCGCGAGCTTTGTTCAAGCTCGGGCTTGGCTCACACTTTTAAAAACATTCAGCTGAGCCTGAGCCAAGCCTTGAATTTCCAAGTAAACATGTGTAAAATATATTAACTGTTGGCTTACTGTAGCGGCATTTAATTCGATCACAAACAAGCAATTAGCTATATCTAATCTAGCCATGTGTATAGAGTTGTCCATACTTATAATCCTATATAGGAATCCTATTAATATTAATATATATATATATATATATATATATATGTAAATGATTTATTTATAGGAAATTCCTATATATGAATAAAATGTATTAGAAATATAAATAAAATAATTAGCATTTCACTGCATATATATATATATATTTATATTTATATATATATACGAATTAAGGCTTGGCTTTACTTGGCTCGGGCTTGCGAGCTTTAGCATAAGGCTTGGCGCGAGCTTGGCTTCGTGCCAGAAATACTGATATCTCTCAGTGATCTCTTCTCTAATCAGGATGGGCAAGATTGTGTGCCCATTTCAATCAGCATTAATGTTGGGGAGGAGGTCATACTCAATGCCCAGGATGAATGCAAATGTTACTTTTTCTCCCAGAGACTTTTGCAGGTCATGCTCATAGCTTGTCAATGCAGACCAATAATAGGCATTTGCATGAAGCCTCCCTTTCCAGTGAATGATAGAAAAGCTAAAATCATTAAGGTACTTGTTTGAACAAGTGACAATATTCAGACTATCTCCAGAAAACTTCTTTAACCACATGAGAGCATTGTTGTCCATCAGCACTTTACAAACAAGAAGTAGTGGAATCTACAGAGAGACTCAACTAAAGGAAGCATCTTGGTTTTGGTGGCTCCATAGTTTTCCTTGGAGGCATGGAGTTTTCCAAATGAAATACTGTATGGGGAGTTCCTTCCCATTGCAAATCTGGCTCAGAACTTCACTGATTGCCACTATGCTTGCATTGCAATCCACTATAAAGTCCAAATTGTAGTAAGGAGTGTTGAGGCAGGATAATTGATAGAGCTCATTCTTAATTGTCTAGCTTGCTCTGCTCCTCTCATGTCCATTTGAAGTCAACACTTTTTCATAACAACTTAGAAATTCACTTAGTTTTTTCAGCCAGTTCAGAGAAAACATCCCATAGTAATTGAGGAAGCCCATCAATCTCTGGATGTTGATCCACCCAGAGCTCATTACTACTCACCTGAGGAAGATGTCCTCTTTTTATAAGATGGTACACTTGTTTCCATTAACTTCGAGGCTGGCATCTCATAGGGTTCCTATATGTTTGCTGATGGTGTTACTGGTGACCAAAATGTTGCTGATATATGCTAAGACTCCTTTCTCTAACATGTTTTCTCCTTTACATAACACCTTGGTGACATACTGCTGGAATGTGGCCAGGGCATTACAGAGCCTGATGGCCATATACTTCCATTCATGAAAATCATGTGGGGTGATGAACACAGTCTTTGGAATGTTGGCCAATCACAATGGGCCTCTGCCAATAGGCTTTTCATAATTCAAGACATGTAAAGTAAGGGAACTTGTTGGCTTCATATAACAGGTCATCAATGTGAAGAAGAGGGTATGCATTTTTCTTGGTTACATCATTCAAACAACAGAAATTGATACATAGCTGATAATGGCTTCATTGTTTGGAAATGTTGAAAATGCTGTAATACTGCTCAAGGTTGGCTCATATTTTGCCATTCACTTTCATTGAGATTAGGCTGAAATGCTTCACTGACACAGGGGTGACCCCCTTGGGGGAACATCTGGCAAATCTAGTTGAACAGGGATGATAATTATGGTAACTGATTCTTGTTTAATCTTGATGAGTCTTTTTGAGTTATTTAACATGGTGATGCTAGTACATCCTTGGTGCAAAGAACAAACATCAGGGGAAAAAATGACACAATGTATAACAGGCCCAGTGTGTATTGCTATCATTATATCTCATTCAAGTGTACTGCCTTTGGATTCCAATCCAATTTGCTTCCAGTGGAACAGTTCAATAACCACGTCATCCAACAGCCAGAGCATCAGCTTAAAGTTATCTGCAGTTCAAAGTTCTTCTTGAACAGCTAAAGATTCTTTAATAGAGATTGTATTATCTTTGTAGTTGATGATACACCCATTCTCTTCCAAATTCATTTTCTCTTTTCACAATTGATTCAAAGAGTATCTCTATTGACAATGGCTTTTATTGTGATGTTACCCCCAGAATCATCCAATAGTTAATGACATGTAGGTTTAACTTGGCACAAGATATTCCCACTACTCCACAACAGTTATCACTTATAATAGAAGCCAATGCTCCAGTGTCCACTATTGCATACACCAATATTCTGATTAGATCAACCAGTAGCACATTCCTTAAAATCAAATTCATGACATTTAAAACATCCAGTGCTCAGTTGGCACAAGGTGGTGCTGTGTTCTGTTTAAAGTAAGGCAATCCTAGCTGTATCCAGACAACTCCCTTGGTGGATCTCCAGGTTCTTGCACCTCAGGGGCAAACTCAGTAATGAGATAACAACTTTCATCCAGTTCTATTATATTGATGACTTGGTTGCACATATGCCTGGTGTGGCCTGTCTGGCACAAAGGGCTTTGTAGGTACAATAGTTTAGTGTTTCCTGCAGCAGGCTTGCTGGCTATGGCTTGAGTTGAAATGCTAGATGTAGAGGGGTCTTTTTTGACAGGTGGCCAGATGCTTGACAAGACTCAGTTGTGTCCTCATTGATTCACAGTGTATTCTGCAAAAGGTACTGTAGAATGTTTGACTTGTGGTAGAAGCACGTGCAACACTCAGCAAGCATTTGATATTTAGATATATTAAAAAACAAATGATGAAACTACTAGTTATTATGTACTTCTAACTAATGAGAAAACAAGAGCATGTTCATTCCATAGGTAACAAGTATTCAGAGAACAAGTTAATTCCAAACTTCTTCTTACAGAATCAGTCCTCTGGCCAAAGGGATGAACCATTTCCAACACCTAATTCTCAACTCATTTTAGACTAGAGAAAATACAAAAATTATAGCTACATGCAAACCGCACTTCCTAACTGTACTCATCCTTATACCTAATGCCTACTATCACTTAGAGTAGAGGAGTCAAAATATAGGTAGTTATCCTACCTTTTGCCCAAAGTGACACCCTAAGCATTGATCATACGGATCAAATACATAAATAAAATAAATATAATAAAAGATAATAAGTGGGCAATTTGTAAAAAGTCTGTTATCCAAAAAATGGAAAATATAATGTTAATCAAATATATGGCTGGGGAAATTTATAATAGCAAAAGCAAAAGCAATTGAAAGCTAGGGTAGCAAAACTTAAATTAACAGAATTCACACTTTCTGCGTATTTACAAATAATAGCAAACAGTAACTCACTTATTATCAGACAGTGAGTAATAGCATAACAAAATATCAAATGATACTGTGATGTCTGATTTTTAAATTACGGATTCCTTGTATGAGCGACCAATCAAAATACAAAAGAATATTAAATCAATAGTTGTACAATGACTATCATCAAATATTTTTAAATCAACACAAATTGTCATTTTACAACTTAGATGCAAATATACTACATGACCACCCAGCTTGAACTAGGATCCAGGATATGTATGTTGGTGTCTTCTTCCAGAAGTTTTTGAGTTTGAGTAATAATATCAGCAGGATTAGTATCATTCCATGAAGTTGTAGAAAGTACCATATTAGGGCGGATTAATGAACACATAGTTTCAAGTTCTGTTGTTGAGCAATTTTTGAACATAATGTTTTTGAAGCCATTTGTATAATAAATCATTGCGATTATCAGCAAGTTTTCATTTATATTGTTGACGTATCATTTTAGTGTTTTTCTGTCTTCTATTGAAAATGTCATTGGTAGAAAAGGGAAGTAAATCTCTGGGAAGAGTATTTTATCTAGTTTCACTATTAGCACCCCACATGTATTTGCATACATGATCCAAAAAGAGTGTGATATCATTGTAATTGATGCTGAGCTTAATACATTATATTGTTGTGGGAATTATGCCTGTAATATGATATTAGCAGTGTAAGCGTGTAAAATATTTTTAATACTTGTAGAATATCTTTGTGTCTGCTTTGAGAGGGCAATAGATATACCAATTAATAGCAAATTTTTGGAAGAGATAGCTATTTTGAAATTAGTTGCTTTGGACATGTTTTGACGAAATTTTTTATCAATAGGTAAAGATAGAGTTTCAAACTTCATTAAAAATATTGACAGTAACCACATATAGCAGCTCTGGCATTAAAGGAAGGAACCTTCTCTTCTGAGAACAAAGTTTTACTGAAGTCACTTTTATCTTTTAAATTGAACAATATCTGCATATTTGATATTGCTGATTCTACTATTTAATTCTCATATTGTGGCATTTGATAATTGCATCATACGGTGAATCAATACTTTGCCTAGGTTTATGAGTTGATTAGTTTTGTTGAGTATTTTGGCTGCTTGTGCAAAAAGACATAAATTGATTGCTAGTCATTTGTCTACAATTGGACGAATAGCTGGCAGTTTATTGTTCATCATAGTATCTGTATAGAGTATTTTTGATATGCTGTCATCACTGTAATTGTTATTGAGAACAATATAATCGTTGAAATGAAATACAAAGAAGTTTTCAAATGTACATTCTAGAGATTCAAAGAATTCTAGAGTAATTAGAATTCCATGTTCAATGTAAATAAAAGATAGTGTTACATTATTCTTGGTGGATATTGTGCTAACCTTTTCCAAATGTTTATGGAGGTTAGGTAATGAAATATCCTTTTCTTGGATGAAATAAACAATTTGTAGAGAATTGTAGTCAATATTTAACAATTCAATGAGTTGAAGTTTAGGTAAATTTATGAGAAGTTGTTGCAAATTCTTAATGTTAAAGTTTTCATTAAAAGAAGGATGAATCTTGGCGTTTAGGTAACCTCTCTCAAATGTTTTTGCCATTGTGTGCTCATAAAATATTAGAGTATTACAATGAACATGTTTATAAGAGTCTATAGTGAAAGGTAACACACTTGTGGAGGGAACACAAGCTCGATAACATAAAAGAGTTTGATGTGTTCCTTAGTTTCAGGGGAGTGTTACAATCAACTATGTAAAGAGCTTTCTTTGTAGGTTTGAAATAGGGATGAAGCAGTAAATTTTTCCGATCTGTAAATGTTGATTAATGCAAAACTCTGAAACATCTGTAAGTGGTGAGGAATCCCGAATTTTATGTTTAACGCCCACCCTTGCAGTTCCTGGTGCAAGGAAACCCTCTCCCTGAACATCATCAACCATTTGAAGCTGACGGTGAACAGGTGCAAATGAGGCTGACTGAATACTCGTCCCTCCTGCTTCATGAACCATTTGAAGCTCATGGTGCAGTATGAGCTTCACAGTCTCAGTGGAAACAGAAACCATTTGAAGCTTTTGTTTAGACTGAGAAGCATCTGATTCAGTGCTCCCAGACCCTGCATACAAAGATGTATGGGACTGGTATGATTTTCTCCATTTGACATGGTGCCTGGAGAGAGACAAGGAAGTCTCACTTGCCTTTGGTGGTGTGCATTGTCGTTTCATACCTAAACAAATGTTAAATATCTAGTTCCCAATCTTAGGAAATATAATTAGGATTAGGATTTCTAGTTGTACATTTTGGTAAAATTCTAGATGATACATTTACATTGTATTGTTATGGTTCATCAAAAGATTCCTCTTGTATGCTTGTCAGATACATCATAAAAGTTATCTACACCATTGTCTATGCATTTTATTTCATTAAAATTGTCTAATTTGACATTTTCAATGTCTTTAATAGTGTGTTTAAGATTTTGGAAATGAACTATTTTACTGGAATTTAATTTATAGTTATTATCAGGTAATATTTTGACAATCTCAAAAGGACCTTGCCATTTATGTGCCAATTTTCACACTTGATGTTTGTCTGTGGCTATTCCAGGTACAAAAACATAAACTTTATCTCCAATAGAGTGACGTGTTCCATCAATCTTTTTGTTAAAGTTTTCTTTTTGACGAATAACACTCTTTTTGGTATTATGAATCATAGTTTTGTGTGTAGATGTTAAAATGTCTATGAGATCGCGAATGTATTTATTGGTGGAATTTGTAGAATAATTTTTAAAAAGAATTGATAGAGGAGCAACAGCTTCATGACCAAACAGCTTTATAGGGTGAAATGCCAGTAGTGGTATGAACAGACAAGTTATAATAAAATTCTACTTTTTTAATTATTTTACACCAATGTTTACCTCCTATATGTGAAGTTAATGCTCTAATTAATTTTAATAAAGTTTGGTTAGTTCTTTCAGCTATACCATTGGGTATACCATTGGGGTAAACAGTTTTATGTTCATATAAAATTTCAAGTTGTGACATCAATTCAGAGAACAAACAACTTTCAAACTAAACACTTTGATCTGTTATTATTTGTGACATTGGTCCAATAATTAGTATCCATTTGTGAACATTGATATCTGTGATTTTCTTAGCTGTAATTAAATCTGTAGGTATAATTTTACAATATTTAGTGAAATTATCAACCATAACTACAACATATTGAAAATTTTTGTCATCCTTTGATAATTGTTCAATGTCAATGTGAACAATTTCATTAGGTTTTTCAGCAATAATTTTTTGAAGTTCTGTTTGTTGTTCTGGAAAGTGATCTTTATTTGTCAGTAAGCAAATTTTACATTTATCAATGACATTGTATACTACTTTTCACAAATTAGTTACTATAAAACGTGTATCTACAGTTTTTTAAGTTTGCAGAATGCCCAAATGATTGTTTTCATGTATTATTCATATTAGAACATGTTTATAATATTCGGGAATACTAATGCGATTGTTTCTAGATTTAGTGAACAGTAAACCTTGAGATGTGAGTTGCCATTTGTACTTATTATAATAGCGAGAAGCTATAGGATCTAAAATCATGTTGGGCATAGTAACTTTGTTAATAATTTGTTTCAAAAGTTGATCAACTAATTGTTTTTCTGCAATTTCATCTGCTGAAATTTCTTCTTTAATGGTCATGCTTAAAGTGGGTTTTCCTTGTCTATCAATGTTAATATCAGGTAAATTTTCATATTCGTTTTTTGTAATGAAAGAAAATTCAATTTTATCACCAGGAGTTTTTTTTGCAAATCCCTTTGGTATTATGGTAGAGCAGTTAATAAATCTGCATTAGCATGTAAAGTTCCTTTGCAATGTTGAATAGTGAAATTAAAGTCATTTAGTTGTTCTATCCAATGTGCAACAATTTTCAATTTATCTCCAGAGAATTTCTTTAACCATGAAAGTCCACTGTTATCTGTGCGTACAGTAAAGTTTTTCTCTCCAATTAGGAAATATCAAAATTTCTTTAATGATTCAACTAATGCTAATATTTCTAACATTGTGCTGCCATAATTTAATTCGGAACTTTTCAATTTTCTGCTGAAAAATTGAATAGGTAATTCTTTACCATCAATATTTTGACTAAGACAAGCTCCAATAGCTACTGTACTAGTGTTGCAATCTACAATGAATTCTTTGGAGTAATCAGGACAATTCAATGATGGTAGTTTTTTGAATTCTTTTTTGAGTAAATCAAATTCTTCTTGGTGCTTCCATTGCCATTGAAAATCATTTTTAGACTTTAATAAATTTAACATATTAATGGTCTTTTTAGCAATATCAGGAATAAAACTCTGATAGTAATAAAAAAATCCAAGTATACGTTGGACATCTTTGCGATTTTTAGGACACTGTATAGACTCTGTTAAAGAATTAGTATCATCTTTTAAAGTTATCATTTTGTGCTCAATTTTTCTGCCAAGAAATACTGTGGAGTGTTTAGCTAAATTGCATTTGTTTCCATTAATTTTTGAACTGCTTTTATTTAAGATTTTGAGAACTTGTTCTAGTTTTTCTAGATGTTGTGGGAATGACATTGAGGATATTAAAATGTCATCAATGTAAGTGGCAATACTGTCGTCTAATTTATTGTTGCTATTCATAGGACTTTTATTACATAATGTTGAAATGTGATTGGTGCATTTGATAAAATGAATGCCATGTAGAGCCATTCAAATAAACCATAGGGCGTAATGAAAGCTGTTTTTTCAATATTGTCGGGATGCATAGGAACTTGCCAATAGGCTTTGCATAAATTGAGACTTGAGAATATTTTAAATTTGCTGGCATTGTAAAGAATATCATCTATATGTGGTAAAGGATAAGCATCTTTGACAGTAATGTCATTGAGTTTTCAGAAATCAATACATAATTTTGTTTTATTTCCTTGTGTTACAAAAACTGTAGGTGACACATAGGGACTATCACTTTTACATATAATGCTGTTATTTAATAATTCTGTAATTGTCTTTAGATATTCTTCCTTATGGTGTTCTTGAATGCGACAAACATGCTGGTGAATTGGTTTATTACAAGTCGTTTTGATATGATGAAATTCACCAATAGCTTGACTGACGCTAATAGTACCCAAGTTGAAAGCTTCATGGTATTTTGTAAGCAAATTGTTTAAGTCTTTGATTTGATTAGAAGTTAAATGTGGATGTGAATCAGAATTAACTTTTGGTATTGTAATATCTTCTTGTGATTTTGTACTTGTAGTGTTTATTAATAAACAGTTGTGGTTTTTCTTGATGTGGATATATAAGCAAATATTTTTAACTGTTGAGGTGGTAGTGTTATAACTCTGTTAGTTTTATTTAATAGAGCTGTAAGGAGACATCCTCTATTAACATATGAGATTGTAGATAAAGAAATCATGTAATCACCATTTATGGAACTATCCGTTTTTGCCTTTGTCATTTTCCAATGGTAAGGTTTGATTTTTAGAATATCTTCTAATTGAAATTGAACAGAATCAGGGTCTTCAATGAATAAATTTTTTTGAAGTGTGTTGTTGTCATTAATCATAATGGTATTCTCTTTGAAATTAGTAATGCAATAGTTATCTTATAAAAAATCACGTCTAATATCAATTGGTATGGCAATTGGAAGTTCATAGCATAAATCACAATTAAATCTTGTTAAAGATTTTCCATTTTATACAAATTTTCACGTTTTTAATGTAACCTTTAGTATTTAAGTAATCACCACTGGCAGAAATTAATCTGTAATTCTCTTTTGTTAAATCTTTACAAGTTATACTGATAGAGTTTGCACAGGTATCAGCTATGACAGAATGTGAAGCTCCTGTATCAATTATTGCTTCAATAATTATACTGTTCACAGTAACTGGAATAGATTTCTTATCTGTCAAATTCGTTGAGATAATTATCTCTCCTGCTTGGTCTGGAGTTGGTGTGCTTACTCATTTAAAGAATCAGTATCAGTAGTAATGCTTTCAGTATCATTGTCAGTGTCAGTATAAAAACCTTCATTATCTTCAATAATGTTAATTTTTAGTGTACATTGGGAATGTAAATGTCCTTTGTGTCCACAGCAGAAACAACGTATTTTGTTACTATTAACATCTGTTGATTTGGAATTGATCAGTTTTTTTCAATTAGAATCAGATGTGGGTTCATTTAATGATTGTTTCAGAACTGGAATGGAAAAATCCATTTTATGCATCATAAATAATACGTCTTTTTTGATTTTCAAATTGTTTTCCAAAGCTAATTGTACATTAATGCTTTTGTTATAATCATTTCAATGTCATCATCAATGTCGCATTTAACTTCTAAGCATCATCAAATACTAAGAGGTAAGCTAAGCATAACAAAAGTATACAAGTCTTCAGATTTTTATTTGTTATCTTTGCTTGACAATTGTAGTAAACATTGAATTTGCATTATATGTGCAGTGATATCATAGTTTTGTTTATATTGCTGTTTGAACAATAACATTTGATATTGTTTCTTAATAGATCTAGAATTAAAGTGATATTTCAATTTTCCAATTAATGTTGGGTAATCATTTTTGGTTTCTTCATCAAAACTAAGGTATGAGTTATTAGCTTTGTCTTTTAAGTAAAAAGCTAATTGAGAAGCAGCAGTAGTTTGATCCAATTTCATTTGTTTCATGTATAATTCAAATTGTGCAAACCATTCATTGAAAGGGGGGATGAAGCATTGATTTTTCCATTAAATTTCAGAGGTTGAACTATATTGAGTGGCATCACGTTTGTTGGAAATTCGGGTAATGGAGAATCTTCATAGTGAAGCTGAAACACATCAGTGGGAATTTTGTTTGTTTTGGCATCTTGAAAAAATTTTTTCAAGTTGTCTGACATTTTCTTTTCGAGTTTCTTCAATTTATCAGAAATTTCTTCATGAATTGCATCAATGGGAGTGGATTGATTTTCTTGAAAAACTGGTTGTGCAAATTGTTTTTGATTGAGAGCAAACATTTGTTTTTTTAAATTCCTCGAATTGTTCTTGAAGATTGCTTAATCTGTCAACTAAATTTTGTTCTGTACAGTACACTTCAAGTAATTGTGGTTCACGATTTTCTTCTTGGTTTTGGGATTCAAGTAAGTTGTTTTGGAGATTTACGACTATTTGTAGAATCTCAATACAGGAAGCTTGTTGAAGGTCTTCAACAGTGAGGGCTTTATGAGTTTTGGAGCGAGTTATACCAGATTCCATAGTGATATTGAATGGGCTATGGTAAGATAATTGAAACCAAAATAGTAGTTGGCATGACTCTTTAGCTACTATTTAGTACCAATTAGGTTGATCTTTAGTTAGAGGTTGGCTGCAGTGCTGCGGCTGAGGTTTTTGATTTCTGTACTGATTTGTGTAAGGATTTAATAGAAATAGTAAGAACAATAATGACTCTTCTTTGTATTACTCTTCAAGAATGTATTACTTTATTTAATAGAAAACAAAGAACTAAAATCCATTGGTAATGCATTCAAAGTCGTCAGGGTCACCATGTAGAATGCTTGACTTGTGGAGAAGCATATGCAACACTCAGCAAGCATTCAATCTTTAGATACATTAAGAAACAACCAAAGAAACTATTAGTTATTATGTACTTCTAACTAATGAGAAAACAAGAGCATGTTCATTCCATAGGTAACAAATATTCAGAGAACAAGCTAATTCCAAATTTCTTCTTACAGAATCAGGCCTCCAAAACAATGATTTCCAACAGCTAATTCTCAGCTCATTTTAGACTAGAGAAAATACAATAATTATAGCTACATGCAAACCACACTTCCCAACTGTACTCATCCTTATATCTAATGCCTACTATCACTTAGACTAGACGAGTCAAAATATAAGACCATTTAAAGCCTCTAATTATCCTACCTTTTGCCTAAAGTGACACCCTAAGCATTGATCATACGGATCAAATACATAAATAAAATAAATATAATAAAAGATAATAAGTGGGCAATTTGTAAAAAGTCTGTTATCCAAAAAATGCTAAAATATAATGCCAATCAAATATACAGCTGGGGAAATTTATAATAGCAAAAGCAAAAGCAACTGAAAGCTAGGGTAGCAAAACTTAAATTAACAGAATTCACACTTTCTGTGTATTTACAAATAATAGCAAACAGCAACTCACTTATTATCAGATGGTGAGTAATAGCAGAACAAAATATCAAACAATACTGTGATGTCTGATTATTTATTTGCACAAACAAAATGGATTCCTCATATGAGTGACCAATCAAAATACAAATAAATATTAAGTTATAGTTGTACAATGATTATCATCAAATATTATTAAATCAACACAAATTGTCATTTTACAGCTTAGATGCAAATATACTACAGTACATTATACTAATTGATTTTCAGATTAGCATTGTGAGGTCATTCTCTGGATCACACTTGAGCTCTATCTGCTTCCTGATAGCAGGTGGAAATCCAAGACACATGTACAAGGAAAGGGTAAAACTGCACATTTGCTTATTTTCCTCCATCAGATGGGTACTCCATATCTTTAGAAATAAGCAGAATCAACATAGTCAAACTTTGATTCCAGTAGAAAAATGATTGGCATTTAAATATAACTAGTATTCTTTATGTTTCCAGAAGAGTTGTGTTCACCAATTTTGCATGGCATCATGCCAAAGATCCATCCTTTGTAGAAAAGAAATACTGCTGCCCTATCTCTCACTTTATATTATCTATATCAATAAAATTTATAATCTCTATAATTAGGCATTTCAATATCTGCCATATACTGAATATGAGAAATTACCAGAAATAAACATAGAAAAAGAGGCCAAGCACTATTACTGATAATGGTGAAAGAAGAGATAATGGAAAGAAAAATAATAGAAAAACAGAGAGACCACATCATACTAAACAAAATCATCAACAAGATAAAAGAACTGAAGACAACATTATCAAAGGTAACAGGGAGCTACTATGAAAGATATAAGTGGAAGATGAACAAAAATTGAGTCTTTTATGTTGAGGCACAATGTAATAGAATAGCAATCCCAGAATACTATAAAAGAGAACTGATACAGAGAGTACATGAAAAGAGGCATCATGGTAGCAGTCAGAAGAGTAACAGAAGACATAATAAATAAATGCACAACTTGTCTACTAAATAATAAGCAACACTTTTTAGCACAGAGAGCACCATTGGAAAAAATAATTGCAACACAGCCTAACAAGGTATTACATATAGATCTTGGAATGCTATCTAGGAATGACAAAGGCTACCAATACTTATTGGTGATGGTGAATAATTTCACAAAGTATGTAAGGATGATACCAATGGAGAACACAACAGCAAAAAAGACAACAGTGATAGTAATGAAAGAATCTATCCTGAAATTCAAACTGATGGAAACAATAGCAACTGACAAAGGAACACAATTCAAGAGTGGATTATTCCAGGCAATGGCAAAATTTCTGGAGATAGTCAGCAAGCAAACTAAAAAATCAGCAGTGAGACAACAGAGAAACTATAATAGAAAAATATATCAACAAGCACACAAAGTAGGTGATAAAGTGTATGTATTTACACTGATAAAACTAAATGATGTAAACCAAGTCCAGAAACTGGTCCTTACACAATCACACAGAAACTACCAAACAATGAGTATGTGTTAGACACTGATGTACTACAATTTCAAAAACTGAAGAGAGTAACAGCAGACATTGAAGAAATAAAGTTTGATGACAAAGCCAAGTTCAAAATAATGCATAGAATAATAATGAGATAATATATGAAATTGATGACTTAGATAGCATCCCTGAAGAGAACAATGGTGTGGTAGTAGAGTAATGCCTCAGAGGGCAGCAAAAAATAAAAATATATGTGACCGTGAAATATGGGACTTAAATTTATTAACTGAATTTAGAAACATTGAAGAGAGCAATGCACCAGCCACTGAGGAAGAGGATACATAGAGAGTGAAGAGCAGAAGAGTACACAACAACAAATCAGAGAAGGAGAGTGAGGAGAGAGTCTCAAACCAGACATTAATTCAAGGGCAAAAGGGATGAGAACAAAGAACTGACAAATAAGAGATGCAGAGTGAGAAGGCATCCTAGTAGTCTCAAATGCCAATTCAAGGCATGGAGACAAATGGACACAAGGCCTCTCCCACTACTAGTCTGCACAGCCAATTCAAGGGCAAGCAGACAACTAGTGCACAACAGCAGCACCACAACTTTCCTTCCAGAAGTCCACAACACTGATTCAAGAGCAGCTGGACAGACTGAGTTCCAGGGGAAGGTGTAAGTGGGGGAAGAACAGCAGTAATATGAAGCAATTTAAGGCTGACAGTACTACAGAGTGCACAGCTAACAGTGCTAACAGAGCAAATGAATGGAAACTGTTTCAAGGGTGACCAAGTAGAAGCCATTAGCACAAGTTCAGAGCCTATGGACTTTGAACCAAGCACCAGTACAAGAACACCATTACAGATTGCTTAGGTGCACACCTCCTCAGAAACAACCTCTGAATGAACCATAAAATCCAAAGTAAGAGAAAACTGTATTTCAAAAATTAATGGAGAAATGTTACATCCATATTTCATGGGCAAAATGAAAATGAGACAACTCTTTTGAAAAGCTATCACCAAAAACAAAAAATAGTGTAAACAAAGGGCACAAATTTACCAATAGTGCTAGATGCAGAGAACATATCCATGGTAAACATAATTATAAGTTATCCAAGAAACATGAACAGACTGTTGGAAAGGCCATATATGAGAATGCATGGTGCACATTATGTTTAATGAGGAATTCACATTTTCAACAGTGCAGAACATAATGGCATTAATAGAACAGATAGTCAGCATAACCCAGATCAACATTGATAAAGAAAGCTTAACAATAATCCACACATTAAAAAAAAGGAGTTCAACAAAAAAATTGGAAAATCAAATGCTAACAATGTCAAAGGTACAAAAAGTACAAATGGTAATTGTCACAAAAACCACAATCAAATAAATACCAGATTTCCTATATGAAATGTGTATATAAAAGAAACCCACAGAAACAATGATAACTGAGTTGATTAAATTTGATTTACAATTGGATTACTGGACGCAAGTATACAGGATCATGGTAGACCCATGCATAGCAATAGACCTCAACAGCTAAATAAAAACAATTGAGCTAGCAATGGATGAAGAAAGGGTAGAGAAAGCAAACACACTGTTCATAAAATGCAGTTTAATAGAGTGGCAAGAACATTTAAAGAAAATTGAAAATGTATGGAAAATGATGAAATTGCAGAGATGACAGAAGAATGGCCATCAATAGTAAATGAGGCACCATCAAGGAAATATCATAAGATACTAAAGGCAGGGTTATCACCTATAAATAAAAATTCAAAAAACTGGCTGTTGTTAAAAGGAAAAATCAAGAAAATCAAGTCACCAGACAAATCACTGCATAATCATCAACAAAGCCAATGGGGAAAATGTCTATAGTGAAAATAGCCAATAAAAGAGGAATCTGCCCAAATGAAATATTGCTTTTTGATGAGCCAATGAACAATTATATGTTGGGTCCCATGTCAGAAACATGATTAAAACATCTACAAAGACAACCATGGATAATGACAAGGAAAATCATAAAAAGGAAAATAATAGGCACCACAGACATAATTAAAATGATCAAAAACAAAATTTACACAAATTATAACAGAGCAAATGAAGAGATGTTTATTTTAATTATTAAAGCCAATATATTTCAGTAATGGCTAAATACAATATTAAGTAAGCAGCTAGTAACAATTCAGGTTGCAAGTAAACAGTACACTTTATAAATAGAGACTAAGTTGAGTTGTGTCTTGAGTAAGCACCAATCTAGGATAGGGTAAACATAAGCTAAATTGCTGAGCTGAAAGGTGGAACTCATTCAACTGGAACATAGAGGAGTGATGGTTACTGGATATGGAGATTCACCTCAGGTGGATGCCCACTTTCTAACAACTGGAATTGATGCTGCAAAGCTTCATCACCTAAATAGTGTTTATTATATAATCTGTTAATTACAGTTAATGGAATTAATAATGCAGAAGTGAAGCAGTGTGAGAATAGTACATTGCTACCCACTAACATATCATTCTAATTATAACAGTATTGTAGCATCTGCTACCAGGCTTCAACAGAGAGTTAATTATTCTTTTAAATTATTATTTCCTGTTGGATGTGAGTAGGGATGCACTGATATTAGTTCTTTACACCAACATGAGATACATTGTTATTAACTTGTATTAATTTCAAGTAACCCAATACTATTTAGGCATGCTGTTGTCACAGTTCCTCTCTGTGATTCCACTGTGGCCTCTGGCCAACTCTGATCTCTGAACCAATCCACATTTATGTGCCTCCATTGTTGATTGAGTAGCTCCAAGTCTCAGCTCAACAAAGTAATGTATGTGTTCCCTATCCTAACTCAGTGCAGCTCTCAAGCCTGGATGTAACTGACTTATACTCAATTTGTAATGTGTAATTTTGTACTTCACAACCTGGCAATGTCACTAGCTGCTTAATAAATATTACTTCAGCCATTAGCAAAAACTATTGGCTTTAGTTAACATAGATAAATAAAGTAAATAGTTAATTGCAGCTTCCTACCTTACATTTAGATAACACTACATGCTTGGTCTATTTATAGGTCACCTAATTAGACAATGTATAATAGATATAACCTATGGTAGGCAACCTAGCCATATCTCTGATAGTCAATTATTTAATACATGCAAATGAATGANGAGATTAAGTCTAGTTGTGTCTTGAGTAAGCACCAATCTAGGATAGGGTAAACATAAGCTAAATTGCTGAGCTGAAAGGTGGAACTCATTCAACTGGAACATAGAGGAGTGATGGTTACTGGATATGGAGATTCACCTCAGGTGGATGCCCACTTTCTAACAACTGGAATTGATGCTGCAAAGCTTCATCACCTAAATAGTGTTTATTATATAATCTGTTAATTACAGTTAATGGAATTAATAATGCAGAAGTGAAGCAGTGTGAGAATAGTACATTGCTACCCACTAACATATCATTCTAATTATAACAGTATTGTAGCATCTGCTACCAGGCTTCAACAGAGAGTTAATTATTCTTTTAAATTATTATTTCCTGTTGGATGTGAGTAGGGATGCACTGATATTAGTTCTTTACACCAACATGAGATACATTGTTATTAACTTGTATTAATTTCAAGTAACCCAATACTATTTAGGCATGCTGTTGTCACAGTTCCTCTCTGTGATTCCACTGTGGCCTCTGGCCAACTCTGATCTCTGAACCAATCCACATTTATGTGCCTCCATTGTTGATTGAGTAGCTCCAAGTCTCAGCTCAACAAAGTAATGTATGTGTTCCCTATCCTAACTCAGTGCAGCTCTCAAGCCTGGATGTAACTGACTTATACTCAATTTGTAATGTGTAATTTTGTACTTCACAACCTGGCAATGTCACTAGCTGCTTAATAAATATTACTTCAGCCATTAGCAAAAACTATTGGCTTTAGTTAACATAGATAAATAAAGTAAATAGTTAATTGCAGCTTCCTACCTTACATTTAGATAACACTACATGCTTGGTCTATTTATAGGTCACCTAATTAGACAATGTATAATAGATATAACCTATGGTAGGCAACCTAGCCATATCTCTGATAGTCAATTATTTAATACATGCAAATGAATGAATCAATAGTCAGCTAAACAGAGAAAAACTCCTATTCATACACCTAATATAAATGCAGGTTCATGGCTTGGATCAAGGACCCTCAAATCACTCCTGATGTGTGCCCAAGCCACTACTACTGCATCTACCATTTAGCTTGACATGATTTATAAATAAGCAAACCAAATAAAATCTAAAGATAAGATTTTCAAAGAATTTACTTCAACAGTTTCCAAATTGATTCTCACTCTATTTATAGTTAAATTCAAAAAGTACCTGTTGTTTGAAATTTGAATTTATTTATTTGCCAAATGGATATTAATAATGGAAGCATTTTGGCCTTTTTGTTTAGTCAAATTATTTGTCAGCAAGTACTAATTTGCTATATTGTTTCTTAGTTGCATATTACAAACATAATGATGATATTTAAATTTACATTGTTTATAATCAATAAATAATAATTTGATCTTAATTCTGACTAATCATTTGATCTTCTTTCCTTAGCAGCATTATGCCTTCAATTATGCTACAGTATAATACAGAAACCAAATGACAAATCCTGGTAGAGAATGTTACATGGCAACCATTACATCTAAAAAAACAAGCAGAAATTGGATAAAATTATTCTCTTATCTGAGTTAAGATAGGTGTTTCTTCTCAGAAAGAAGTTCTTTTCCCTATATTCAATAAGGTGCCTATGATATGATCAGTAACACAACTTGAATACCCCTGATACTCTTACTTTTAGTCAAGAATTGTAATCACAAGCACCTGGATGGTTATACCAGAAAGAGTTTATTAGTTAGTGAAGAAATCAACTCACACCTAACCTAGTGCACTAAAAAAAGAGCTGAGAATTATAACTGAGAAGGAAAGCCACTATGAACTAGCCTAAAAATGACTAAAAGAAGAAAAGGTAGCACCAAAAAGACAGTACCCAGAGGGGCAACCCCCAGAGCTTCATGCTCAGCATCACACTCTGAAGATACAGATTTGTCCCCTGCTATGGAGTTACAGAAATTGCACATCTCCCCTGAAATGAGTCCCTGAGAGATATTTGAAATTTTATGAAAAATTAGTGAGGCAGAAATACTGTTGACAAACAAAATAAAACAATTGATGGAGAAAGTAAAACAAATGGAACAGCAGAGCAAAAGCATGCTGAATCAACTGAAGGCAAATTTGGAAGTAAGACTAGACAGACAGAGTGAATTGTTCCAACATGAAATCAAGACACTCACCCAACAACTGTCAGAGTCTAACAAAAGATTCCTGGAACAGAACCAGAAGTGGGAAAAGATGCATCAGCAATTAGAAAATGAGACAATGATATACAGGCTGAAGAGCTTAAACAATTAAGAGACAAGAGGAGGATCATGAAAATATTCAATCTCATGAAATGGAATTTCAACAAGCAAAAGACAATGAACCACAGGCACCACCTATCAGTGCAACAAACAAGCACACTATGAAGAGCTCAACAATAATACTGATGAGGAGAAACAAAAATTTATAAATGAGATCACAAAAGCAGTTACTGACCAACTTCAATGTTAGAAAATGGTAAAAAAGCACAGCAAACCAAGGTATGAAAGCTTGATATTACCACAAAATAGAATTAATGACACAATACACTGTAAGGCAGCATTACCAAAATTTAATGGAAAAGTGGACAGTTATAACCTGACATTCATAGAATTGCTTCAAATGTTCAATATCACCATGGGAGAAAGGAAGGTGAACCAAGAAGCCACAGCAGCAAGGCTTCCCCTATAACTCACAGGAAAAGTATATCAACATTATTTCTGTTGGATACTGAAATGAAGAGAAAAATTGAACTGTTAATATGTGATTTCATAGATTATTATGAAAACAAAAGCTTTAAAAATCAATATGGGATCATCCTAAATGCCACAAAAATGAAGAAGAGCAATGACATACAGAATTACATACAATATGTTGAGCAACTAGTGATGCTAAGCTCAAGGGAGAACAGATATTCAAAGTATGATTTGTTTTCCCACATCTGCAAGGGAATACCTGAAAGTATTAGGACACAATTTGATATCAAGTGTGATGTTGATGACAAATTAGAGAAAATGATTTCAAAAGCAGTCAACATCCAAGCAACCATTGAAAACAATGCATGAATCTACAAAAAAGCTGTCTGGCACAGTGAGACAGCAATATGGAGAAACAATCTTAAACTGCAATCTCTAAGCAAAATAAAAAAAAAAAGACAGGAAAACAAAGAAAGTGAGAGAAAAGGATGTCAAATGCTACAGTTGTGGACAGAAGGGTCATAAAAAACTTGATTGCACCAAACAGATAAATGTAATTAGAGACAAGGAAGCCTACTATGAAGATGAGGACCTAATAGAGTCAGAACAAAATTCATCAAGCATTGCAAATCAATGAAGAATCAGAAAAACCATGCACCAATAATGATCTTTATGAATTTGGACAACATAGACATAATAACAGTAACAATTAATGGAGTAATGACAAAGGCAACCATCAATATTGCAGTGGCAACATTGATAATTACTGATGAGTGTGCAACAAAATTGGAATTCAAGCATGAAGACTTGAACAGTTCTAACAAATGTTTAAATAAATGCATTGGGAGAATATATTTATACAAAAGGAATGATAAAATCAGTTCAAATTAGAATAGCCAACATGACATTCAAACAATTGCTAGTAGTGGTGGATACTCATAATAACTTATTACCCTATGAGGTCATACTTGGTGACAATTTCCTAACAAAGAATGGATGTGTAATAAACTACACAAATAGGACAATAAAAGTAAGAGAGGAAAAAATTGAGATCAAAGAGGAAGGATGTAAATAAAAGACAATTATGTTTGAACTGGAAGAAGACATTCATTTGCAACCACATCAGTGGGAAATGTATATGATAAAGACAGAGAGTCAAATAACAGCAGACATAATGTTATATGAAAATAAAGGAATCAGCACAAAGAGAGTGTCAATGCCATCAAGAGTTTGTACAGTAAAAAATGGAAAGTGAAAAATACAAATCCTTAACACAACAGTTTGGAATGTTAATGTAAACAAATCTAACATTAAGATATATGGAAAATACATCAAATCCAACATCAGACTTATTTGGAGAGTGATAGAAGATTATGATGGGGTGAGTAATCTGCAATGTTGATTCAAGGATGCACAGAGGAAAGCAGTAAGTACTTCACATGGCTGACTCAAGGGAAGTGGACAAACACCATTGAAGTTGTGAGTACTCCCAAGGGCTGACTCAAGGGCATAGGGATGAAAACAAACAAAGAGGATGTGTAAAGAATACCAGAGATATAAGATGAAGACTACCAACACTTGGAAGAGGAGGAGATTCAACAGCTAAAGGAGATGTTGGAGAAACACAAATGAATATTCAACTATGGAGAAATAAGCATGGGTCAAGCAATAGGCAAAATGCACAAGATAATAACAAAAACATACAAGCCTATGAAGCTCCTAATGAGAAGAGTAGCAGAGGAGAACAAATGAAAGATGAATACAACTGCATACTAAATGAATTAATTGACAACAAGATACTTTGTCCAAATGAGAGCCCATATACACCACCAACTGTGTTTGTGAAGCAGGGAGACAAGTATTACCTATGCATAGACTTCTGCAAATTGAATGAAGTGACAAAAAATGATTCATACTGTAGAATCACAGGGTGCTTCTAGCAGCTCAAGTGGTATGAAGGTTGCAGAAGATTACCATCACTGAGAGCATCCCATGCTCTAAAAAAACAATAGAAGATTGGTAATTCACCAATTTCATTGTAGAAAAGAAAAGTAATTCCAAGACAGTTAAAGTAGTGACCAATTCACATGGCATCATGCCAAAGCCAAGCCTTTAGAATCCATCCTTACAAATCCAAGGTGCTAATTGTGTGTCTCAAGTTGTAATTTCTAGCTCAATACAATAATTTATCTCTGGGTTTATCTACTCAGCTCATGTAATAAGATAGTAATAAATGTGTAGTTACCACATATTTGTGTTTGCCAATGGCATAGTATATTCAAGGTGTGTTTTAGTTTGTGCATGTTTGATCAATAGATAGTAGTTCTTTTATTTCCTATCCCTATACATAGCCCTAAAGTGACCACAATATAGGCTCTCATCTGTCAAGAGGCAAGTTATCACCCCAGGCACAGTGGAGTTCTCCTACATTATCACTGGATCTTAAAATTTAATTATTACAAAATCCATACCAGATCTAAAATGGTTAGTAAGATTTAATAAAAACAAAAAGCAAATGGTATTCAGTGAGAACAAAATTTATTTGACGTTTGCTTACAATGGTATGCCCTATTTATACAAGAGTAGGTAAATATTTACTGTTCTTTACAAAAGTTAGTTTTCCCTCGCAGATTAACTGAGCAATTACATGTAATACAAAAGCTCCTAGGGGACAATCAATAAGTTTGAAACTTAGGTTCAAAATGATCAAAAATTGACAAAATTAACAATTAATTAAAAGAATAGCACCAAATTAATTTTAGGGTGCCCTAAAAATTAAGGTAAAACAAAAAGAGGCCCTGAGTGACTCTACAATACCCCTTCCATGTATAGTGGATATGTTATATGAAGCAAGCAAGCACAAATACTTTAAGTCAATAGACTTATTTAAAGCATATTGGCAAGTGAAAATGGAAGAAGATGACATTGAAAAAACTGCATTCATAACACCATATGGACTGTATGAATGGATATATATGTATGGCATTCTGATTGTGTAATGTACTGGTGATTTTCTAAACACAGAATGGAAGAGGGAGTCAATGCTTACATAGACAACATAATTGCAACAAGCAATATGGTACAAGAGCACCTAGAAAAACTAGAAAGAACACTGACAATATTAGAGAAGGCAGGACTTCACATTAACAGTAATAAGTGTGACATATTGAAACAGAAGATAGTATTTTTGGGAAGAGTGATTGAGAAAGGCAGAATATGTATGAAAGACAACACAAGAGATATGATCTGAAAAATAGAAAAGCTGAAAAATAAAAAGGATATACAGAGGATAATTGGATTTTTCAACTACTATTGTACCTTTATCCTGAACATCACCAGAAAAACAGCAAAGATGACCAAACTTATGAGGAAAGCAGTACCATTCATATGGACATGGCAGAAACAAGAGGATTTGGATATCATCAAGGAAGAATTAGCAAAATTACCATCATTAAATACACCAGATTATAATGAGAAATTTATTTTAGACTGTGATGCCAGCAAGGTGGCAATTGGAGCAACATTTGGTCAGGTGAAAAACAAAAAAGAAGTTCCCATTCAATTGATTAGTCAGAAACTAAAAGCTAGTAAAGAGAACTATGGGTCAACAAAGCTGGAGATGCTGGCACTAATTGAGATTATTGAGAAATTTAGACATTTCTTAATAGGAAGAGAATTTAGAGTATGTACAGACAACAGCAGATTAACTTGACTAATGTAATATCCTCTACCAGGTGTTATCACTGTTTATCTACTGTTACCTTGTAACATTAGTTGTATTATTGTCGGTAAGGATTTACTTGTTGTAACTGCTTGACTAGTTTCTTCTGTGGGCATCTGCCTGAAGCAAATCTCCACATCCAATCTTACGATTCCATATGAGGTAACCTTGCCACTTCTCAGCTCAATCAAGATAGCTTATGTGTACCCTACATTAGCTCAGTGCTTACTCAAGACAAGGCACAACTTGACTTAATCTCTATTGTGTAAAAGTGTTGTCTCCATTTGCAACCTGAACTGTTACTAGTTGTTCATTCACTATTACATGTAGCCATTACTGAAATAGATTGGCTTAGTTATATAAATTCTATTTGAACAACTTCCTAACCTACATTTATAATTACTACATGTATGGTCATTATATTGGTCAATTATGGGTCATCAATTTAGATCTAAAACAATATTAAGATAATTCCTAAGGTTTGGTTATCCAACCATTTGTTGACAATTAGTTATCTGATACATGTAGAAGAGAAATGCTAGTCAGCTAATCAAGAGAAAACCCCTACACCTAACATAAGTGCACTTTCATGATCTGGCACATTGACCCTAGAATCGTTCCCTGTGATGTATCCAGACCACTACTAAACACTGCTCAATTAGCTCAACATCGTATTAAATAATCAAACCATTAATAAGATGAAAAATAAGAATTCTAAGTAAAATTCTTTATCAAATTCTTACAGTAAGTTTCAATGTATTTATAGTATTTCAAAAGAAGTACCTGTGGATTCAAATTTCAAACTTCTGCCAAGATGGCGGCAATAAAATAACGTAAGCATCTTTTTGTCAAAAGTATTTTTATCAACAGATACAATTATCTCTTTTTTGACACATATTTTATTCTTGGTTGCATTTTACAAATTAATCTGAAATCATAGCAACTAATTGATAATAATATTTTTTAATCAACTCCTTTTTGATCTTACTCTCTTCTGTGACGTTTGCAGCTTATTTCTGATTATTTTGGATGCTGCTACACTAATTCTCAGGAGATAAGTCAAGAATAGTACCACAATGGATCAAGTACTTGAACAAATTTACATTCATGATTCAACACCAAAAAGTAACATTACATAAAAATGCAGACTTTTGGAATTCATTACCCAAGTACCAAAGGGATGCAGTGAAAACAGATGGAGAGGGGAAACAAGTTCAATTCCTACCACACACAGAGTATGAGGGATTGCCTGTGATAAACAGATAAAAAGGGACAAGCAGTCTTACTAATACTACTGAAGGAAGAAATATCTGAACAGGAGATATTAGAGAAGCAGAGAGATGATGTGATTCTCAATGAGATCAATAGAAAGCTAAAAGAATCCTGAACAACACTATTGAAGCTGACAACAAACTATTAAAAGCATTACAAGTGGAAACTCAACAAGAATTGGTTATTATATGTCAAGGCTCAAAACAACAGAATTGTGATTCCCAACTATTACAAAAGAGAACTGATACAGAGAATACATGAAAAAGGCCACCTGGGAATAACACAGACAGAAAAAACTTTTAATTCAATTTTCATTATTTCAGCAGTAAGGAAGGTGACAGAAGAAATAATAAACAAATGCACTACATGTTTACTGAATAACAAGCAACATTTCCTGACACAAAGAGCACAATTGGAAAAAATTATCATGACACAACTGAATGAGATAATACATATTGATTTGGAAATGCTATCCAAGGATGAAGAGGGATATCAACATTTGTTGGTGATGGTAGACAATTTTACCAAATATACAAGGATAATTCCAATGAAAAATACAACAGCAGAAACAACAGTGGAGATATTGCTAAAAGAATGGATTTTGAAGTTTGGCCCAATGGAAACAATAATAAAGGATAAGGGACCACAATTTGAGAGTGGATTATTCCAAGAAGTGGCTAAACTGCTGGAAATCATGAGTGAAAGAACAAAAGCATACCACCAACAAGCAAACAGAGCTGTAGAGAGGCTAAACTGAACATTAATTAACTTAATAAGAGTGGCAACATCAAGAATTGGCGGAAACAAGTGGAGAGAAGAAATTGAGTATTTTTACAATACTTTGGTATATTCAACAATGGGAATCACACCTTTTAAAGCAATGTTTGGCAGAGAAGCCATCATGCTTCTATCAATTCAATATTCTATTTATAGTGAAAGAATGGGCAATGAATATGTGAACCAACTAAAAAACCTGATCATGGCAATCCACAAGATGATGTGCCATAAGGTAGGAGATAGGGTATATATATTCACACCAACAAAACTCATCAATGCAAACCAGGTTCAGAAACTAAAAACTGTATGGTCCAGACCTCACACTATAGTACAGACATTACTGAACAATGAGTATATGTTAGACAATAATAGACTATTACATTTTCAAAACCTCAAGAGAGTGATGGCAGACAATGAAGAAACAAAGATAGATGAAAATGCCAAATTTAAAATAAGCTGAGTTAATGGCAATGAAATAGTATATGATATGTATGATTTAGATAATTTTCCCAATGGAGAATTTCACAATAAATTCACAGCAGACATTGCAAATGGAAGTTTAGGAGAAAGAGTACTGCCTCTCAAACATTGAGAAAAAGACCTGTTTCAGATATGACACATTTCAATTGCAAAGTAAAAACTTTTTTATAGATAAATATTTCCAAGTTAAAATAATTTTTAAATTAAATACATGCTTTCACAGATGCATTCTACATGTCCTAGTTAATATGTTTGATAAATTAATAATAAATAGGCAGGAAAACAAAAATGATTAATTATTAGCTACAATGGTTTCACAACAAATTTCTTAAATTTACAATGATTATTATTAATAAGTGGAGATAATAATATACCTTGTGGAGTGTTCATTTGGCATACAAATTTATAATAGTTTTTTATACAGTCTGTAAATTTTTTGTATTTTTGTGGATATCAATAACCATAATCAAGTAAATTTTCCACATGTTGTAAAATTAAATCACTTAAAAACTCACAGTTCATTCTATCATATGCCCAAAACACTGTTTCCTTTCTACATGATAAATTCAGAGATTCAATAAAAGTCAACAATTGTTCATTTGTTAGGTTTCCTTCTGTAAATGCAATGTGATGGAAATTGCATTTGTACCAGTTGAAGGCTTTCTGAATGCTGTGTGGGAAGCAGGAAAACATTTTCTTTGAATGTTGTACTGTGATTACATATAATTTTTTATCCAATAAAATTAACATTTCTTTAAAATAGTAAATGCTGTTGTAAGCATTTCCATGTACTTAAAAAAACACATTAGATTTCATACAAGTTGTTATGGCAAATAAATTAACAATCAACTATGTGAATAGAAAACTAGCAAGAGAGTGATTAATAATTTGTAATCAAGTTAAAACACGTCATTTGCATAACAATACAATTTAACTGGAATTTTGGTGTGATAGAATAAAGACCTTACAGACAATTTTGTTCTACTCACTTTTCTCAAAAAATAATTTGATATGTCACTGATATTTTATTTCATCTTGTAATTATAATAATGAATGAATAATGGGGACAAATATCAATTAAAAGAAATTTAATTTTGATAATTTCATAACCCATTAATTTTAACTTTTGTTTGGAAAAATAATTTACAATTTCACATTTTGACCAAAGTGTAAGGCACAATTTCACTAACTACTTTTCAAAAGATATGCTTAATTTAAAATAAACTATTTGGGTTACAATCATTTTATAGAAGTTTTATACATTATTTTTAATAATATATTATACTTTTAAAGATAAACAATAAACATTTTTGCTTTAAATACAAGTTATCTGTGAAAAAATTTACATTCATAGATTCATTATTTTATATTGTAACATTCAAGATTTTGTTGGGTAGACATTAAACTTTGTTTTGCAGTATTTTGAAATCATTATTTCAGATTGTAACTTACAGCAAATTTCATCTAAACCAATAATTGTCAATGTTTTACCTAACTGTTAATTTAACATGCAATTCAAATTCAAATTTAGCATGAGGGGGATGAATAAAAAGAATTGCTGGTTTAAAAATTAATAATATGTAATTCTAATTATTATAGAACAAGAGAATGTAAGAATGATTTGTATGTGTTTCATTAATGGTGTGATTTGTTTTTGTTTCTTTATACAATATTAATTACTTTTGGTATATTAATTTTCTTCTTTGTGTATTTAGTTTCTTCCCTTGGTATATTAATATTTTCCTTCATTTATTTAGTTTCTTCCCTTCATATATTAATTTTTTCCTTTGTGTATTTAGTTTCTTCCCTTGATATATAAATTTTTTCATTGTGTATTTAGTTTCTGCCCTTGGTATATAAATTTTTTCCTTTGTGTATTTAGTTTCTGCCCTTGGTATATACATTTTTTCATTCATGTGTGTAGTTTCTGCCCTTGATATATAAATTTTTTCCCTTGTGTATTTAGTTTCTGCACTTGGTATACAAATTTTTTCCTTCATGTATTTAGTTTCTTCTATTGGCATATTAAATTTTTCCCTTGTGTTTTGGAAAAAATATATCAAAGCATTACAACAACTATCTACATTTATTCAAATGATATTAAACTTTATTCCACGCAATGTCCATGATCAAAGAAAATTGACACTCTATCATCTTCATCAATGCCTCCATCAATAAGGGAAAAGATTTTTGAAATAGCAGTCTATTGGAAATCCTTTTACATGAATTCTATTGATATTTTTCTTTAAAATTTCACCTGCTTCCATAGTATGTGGTAGACTTGCTCCAGGTGAATTGAAATTTGTAGAGTCAATGTCTATGTGAGGGCTTAGACCCCAGCAAGTGTCTCAAGTACATTGTGCTGGAGATGCTTGAAATTGAATGTGAAAAACTCTGTTCCAAATGAGTGGTATACTTTCATGGTTTTTAACTTTTTGAATGTTATTCAAAATGATCACCTTTTTTTGATAATTGAAAATTCACATAAAACATACTCATAGCTGTGTTTAAGATATTGATTGCTGGTCATATTCTTGAAAAATAGTGAATGATTACACTGATACCCATTGCATTTTATACACATAGAGTTTTTGTGATAGGCTATTTTTTACATTTGGCAATCTACATATACATTAATAACAATATTACTATCAAATTTAGGTGGTTGTCTTTCCACACATTTCCTTTTTCTAAAATATGTATTTTATTATCTGATTTAGTCAAGAGTTTGATGTATTTCTATAGATTTAAAAAAATTAATAAACTGACAGATTTATTGTCAATCATTTAGTAACAAACTATTGTGTGAAAATCTGGAAAAATTTTAGTTAGTCAAATATCAGCTTTACCAACATATTTACAAAATGCATGAAATCTATTGTTGGAATATGTAATAAAATTCTTAGATATACAATTTTCTGTGAAAATCTGAAAGTTTTAGTTAGTCAAATATCTGCTTTACCAACATATTTACAAAGTACATGAAATCTATTGTTGGAATATGTAACAATATTCTTAAATATACAATTCATAGACATTCAAATGGTAAATAAGCAAATATTTATGAGAATGTAAAAGCCACTTGTTTGTAGACAGCATTTAAAAAAAACATTATCACAAAATTACTAGATTTAGATACAGTGAGTTTTTTAAAATATTATTATTCATGATATATTGATTAGTAATTAATTTTTATGTTTTTATTTAATTTTTTTCACCATGTTCATTATGCAATATTTTTCATGAATTGTTTTTAACAAGTTGAACATTCATTATTAGATAAACATCTTGAAATGTAAATAATTGGCATCTATAAATTGTAGAAAGCATTTGAAAATTTCATTCAATTATTTTTTAACATACAATCTTATAGTAAAAATGAACTCAACCAACAATCCTCAAGACTTTCTTTTTGGGTGGAATGCTCAATTTGAACAAATCATCCAAGAGAATATGTACAAGGATCCCTGTGACATTCTCTTCAATCCTGATTTGTAAGTATTTGCTTTTTACTTACATTATTAATTTTTTTTCCAATGTGTTGGGACATGCATTTAGATTTAACATTTTGTCTGATGATGAAAGAACTTTTGCATCTTCTCCTCCCATGGAGTTCAAGCCTTGGTCCCAGGATTTTGAGACTCTAATCAACTGTATGATGGCTAGGTATGAGCCTGGAACAAGTCTTCAGCAAAGGTCTGGTCATCATACAAATCCCTCTAATACCACATGAGTACATTTTGTTTGTATTTACTATATTTGAAAATTATTTTTTTTAAGATGGGGAAAAAAATGTGTATATACATACATGTTTTTATTTTTAATCATTATTTATTTAAAATCATGTTTCAATAAATTATTCAGACAATATTATTTCATACTGGTTGCTTACAATGCAAAATTGTTTTTGAAATGTTTGTACATATCTTTTCCTATTTGAATGATGCATGTTATTAGTTTTGTTAAGCAATTGATTTTAAAAAATTATGTGATTGAGATATGTAATTGCCCTCCTCCCAAAATTAATTATATTTAGTCCCACAACTCCTGCTCCATTTGAATGTGCCCACTGTAAATATACCAACTATAAACCCTTAGCACTCCAAAAGCACATAAATAATAGGCATAAAAAATGCAGGTGCATCTATGCTATGCTTGTAAACTTTTCTCTGGCTGTGATAATTTGTACAATGAGCACATGTCTACTGTTCATGAAGTACCATCACCACCACCATCTGTTAATACCATTTAAATGTTCAAGACTAATGTTGCTTGTAAAGGTAGTTTTGAATATTTTTAAAGCCAGCATTTGTTGATATTTATGCACCATTTTCTTTGGCATACCCATCAATTACAAAAATTTCTAAGTATGATGTTTCCAAGCATTTCTCTGCCAAGGTTTATTTGATGGCTGAAGTTGATTGTCAAGAATTGAGGGTAGTGAAGAAAGATGTGTCATCATATACCTAACTAGCAAACATTTATCCTGCTACCAGATTATCTCAAAAGAAACCATTTCCTGGTAATCCCAAAGACTGGACAATGGAATAATTATTTTTTGTATGCAGTTTTGGTTTGCCTAAATCCTGAAATTAAAGAGAGAAGACATCCATATCATCTGAACAAGTTTATGAATACACTGAATTACAATGGACTGCAATTCCTCCTGTCTGTAAATGATGTCTGCATTTTTGAGAACCTCAATGAAATCAAGGTGAATATTTATGAATTAAATGATGATCAAACCCTTGTACCATCCTACATGTCAGAAAAGCACTATGAAAAAACTGCCAATTTGATGTTAAATGAAAATCATGGAAATAGTCATTATGTGGCCATAACAAATTTGAATACCTGTCTATGCTTTTTTAAGACCCATAAAAAAGAATTTTTCTGTTCTAAGTGTATGTCTAGCTTTAAGAAGGAAGAAAATTTTAAGAGACACCAGAAGAAATGCAATGGATCTCTAGAACCAGAAATTACATTTCCCAGTCAATCAGAGAAAATTAAATTTAAAAATGACAGAGCAAAAAACTTTGTACCAATAATGGCCACATTTGATATAGAAATAATTTCAGAAAAAGTGCATGGTCCTGCACCTAATCCTTCAAACAGTTATACAATGGAAGAAGTGAATCAGAAACCTTCAGGCATATGCATTGCAACAATGATGGAAAAGGAGCTTCTTTCTTCCAAAGTGTTTTCAGGAAAAGAATGCATGCTGAATGCATGGGACCACCTTAGAAAAATTGCCCATGTGTCATTCAAGGCTAAGCAGAAGAATTGTGCACTTCAAATAAGTAAAGATGAACATACCTGAATGCTAGCAAATGCATTTACCTGTGTTTTTTGTGAAAAGTCATTTGAAACAACATCAAAAAAGTTATTGATCATTGTCACTATACTGGCAAAATTAGAGGTATTGCTCATAGTGATTGTAATGTGTTCCATACAGCACCCAAATTCACCTCCATATTTGCACATAATGCCTCCCATTATGATTTCCATATTTTGTTGAAATCTTTGAAATTGAGGGAAGGCAAAAAACTAAATTGTATTCCCTGCACTAGTGAAAACATGTTGTCACTTAGTTTGTCAATTCCTGTCTCAACCTATGTAGATAAAAATAATGTTACAAAAAGAATTTAGAAGAGCTGTGATTTCTAGACTCTTTTCATTTTATCTCAGACAGTCTGTCCAACTTAACAAGAAATATTGGCAGTGATAATTATAAATTTTTAAAGGCAGGTATGAATGATCAAAAAGCAGAAGCATTTAATACAGGCAAAGGTGCTTTGATTATTATGATAGTTTTGAAAAGTTTATTGACACACAGCTTCCAGATTAGGTGCACTGGAAAAATAGATTGACTGGGAAGGTTTCTATAACACAAGAGTTGGACTTTGAGCATGAACACTCTATCATAATAATTATTTGGAGGCAGACACACTTCTTCTTGCTAATGTCATTAGAGAATTTAGACTGGAAAGTATGGAAACCTACAAGCTTGACCCTGTGCATTTCTTTACAGCCTCCAATTACAGTTGGAATGCAATGCTAAAATATACAAAGACATCATTGGATCCCATTGCCAATCTTGATCAATTAGAATTTATTGAATCTGGGATTAGAGGAGGCAAGTGTGGGGTGTTTTCAGATTGTTATTTGAAATCCAAAAACCCCATGGTGGAGGACTATGATAGTTTTTACACACTGGAAGTCTACACTAGACAGATGAGAGTCTAGAAAATATACTTGCAACACCATCTAATGCAGACAGAGGCTATCTGATAATGGTTGACCTACATTATCTTTCTCATCTACATGAGGAACACTTTGATTATCCTCTAGCTCCACATAAATTGTGTGTGGGTGATGAGCTACTCTCACCATACCCAAAACATATAAAATCCGCTTTAAATTTAAAAACAGGAAAATGCCCAAATTAATGGAGACATTTTTTGACAAAAAGGAATATGTAGTGCACTATGAGTACTCAAATTTTATATTGCACAGGGGCTAAAAGTGACAAAATTCCACAAGGCATTGCAGTTCCAGCAATCAGAATTTTTAAAGCCCTACATTGATTTAAACACAATGAAAAGAAAAGTTGCCAAGAATGACTTTGAAAAGAATTTTTAAAAATTAATGTCAAATGAAGTATTTGGGAAGACTATAGAGTCACTTAGTTGACTAAAAAAATAATTTCAGAAAATCTACTGCAGGTGATGTCAGCACATAGGGAAATCAAGTGGACAATCCAAATTATATTGGTCAAAGCATTTTAGATATATCTAAATTGCAGATATTTTGATTCCACTATAATATCATGAAGGAGGCATTTAAGAATCGAATTTCCTTATTATACAGGGACACAGACTCTACTATACAAAATTAAGATCCAAAATGTGTATGATGAATTGCCAGCAATAGCAAGTCATTTTGATTTTTCAAATTATCCCAAAGGTTCACCATTGTTTAGTGAGGCAAACAAAAAGACCTATTTAAAGGTGAAAGATGAGCTGGTGGGTGGAATACTTACACAGGTAGTTGCTTTTAAATTGAAAATATATTCCATTGAATATGTTTGTGCAAATAGTAGGGATTTGAGTGTAAAATCAAGTGCTAAGGGGGTTACAGGTGTTGTCAAGAAGACCATGAATTTCAAATTCTTCAAACAAATTTTGGATGGCAAAGATATACTACAGCATGAGATGGTAATGATCCACAGTCACAATCATGACATTTTGGTGGAGAGAAGAAATAAGTTTTTGCTAACTCCATATGATGATAAAAGATATCAGTTGGATCATTATTGAAGTTTGCCATTTGGTCACATGTATTTTACTAATTTTTCATTTAGATATTCCACAATCAATGTCAAAATTTGCTATTGAAAATGCCTCTATAAACGCAGAAAGTCCTCATTTAGGTATTAAAAAATTTTATTGTATGTGTTTTAATAATTGTTGTTTAGACTCAATTGATGTTCCAAGTACAAGTGCAAAGAGACCTCGTTTAGGTATATGAAATTTACTTTGTACACATTTTAATAATTTTTGTTTAGACATGTAAAATGATTTGTATCAACAGCTCATCCTGCCTCAGTAATGAATTTGAATTTCTGTATATTGTAAAGGAAAAATTTTTTATGACTTAACAATATTTTCTCTGCTTAGATTTTATTGTTGATAATGATGTTTCACCACTTCCCCACAAGAATGTTTCTCTATCCACAGCATAAACAATTTTGTTATTTGTATATTTATATCTGTTTAGATTAATACTTTAATGAAGAAAAATGATGTTCCCATGAAAATTCTCTGCTGTTTGTTTTGCTATAGTATGATAATTAATATATATATCACAATTAATAATATGTTTTTTAGACTTTTTTATTAAAAGTCTGCTATATGCCTCTAATTACTGATTGAAAAAAGCCTCCATATTAATTCAAGTCCTCACAATAAGGGTAGTATAAGTAATTAATTTGTTTATTAATGATTTATTTTAGATTTGACTGTTTATGCATTTTATATTTTGATGTTTTAAAAGCCTCCATATTCATTCAACTTTGCACTACAATGGTAGTATTAATAATGTATTTGTTTTATTAACAATATATTTTAGATTTGACTGTTTATGCATTTTATATTTTGATGTTTGAAAAGCCTCCATATTCCTTCAAGTTGTCACAATAATGGTAATTAAATTATTTTGTATGTTTTAATAACAATGTGTTTAATTCTGCTGTACATGATTAAAGATTGTCTCTGTAATTGCAACAATATATTGAGTTGATTTCATCTGCATTTCAAGTAAAGCCTCTTTGATTTATTACCTTGTCTCACACAGCAATCCACTTGAAGATGTGTTTTGTTCATATGTCATGCTTGAAAAACAATTGATTTGGTTTGTGTAATTATAAAAGTACCACCACAAATGTATTTGTTTAGAGTATGCACTGTTTTATTCCCTTCAATGTAATCTCAAATAAATTATCACATTACACAGTTTTGAAAGATAAATTTAATCACTGTTTGGTATGTAAAAATAATTGTTTTATTTATTGTTTTACCCTGTTTTTAGGCTCCATGATTCAAATGAATTAAAAATGAAATTGAACATTGTGAAAAAATTGATTATACACAGTGGGGTATATATGTCTTTTGTTTAAAATTTTACATTATCAATTTAGATCATTCATTTCTCTTGGAAAATAGACTTTTGTATAAAAGTTTTGAACACATTTCAATGAAGATAGTAATGTTTATTGTAACATCCTCTACCAGGCATTATTACTCTTTGTCTTTTGTTACTGCATAACACTACTTGTAGTTTTGCAGGTAGGGATTTACTTAACTAGAGACTGTTTTAGCTTTTGTTTCTATTAACACAATGTAACTAGATATAACTGTTCACTATTTAGGTGATGAAGCCATGCATTGATTTCTTCAATGGTCAATAGTGGGCATCTACCCAAAGCTGATCTCCACATCCAGTTTCACCAGTCCTTTGATGTTCCATTTGATTGAGTTCCACCTCTCAGCTCATCAATACATTTTATGTGTACCCTATCCTAGCTCAGTGCATATTCAAGACATGACACAATTCAACTTAAACTCTATTTTGTAAAAGTGTTCCATTTGTTTGCAACCTGATTTGTTACTAGCTGTTTACTTAATGTTACTTGTAGCCATTACCAAAATATACTGGCTTTAATAAATGTATTAATATCAAGCAGCTTCCTAACCTACATTTATAATTTGATACATGTTCAGTCACTTTATCTGTCATTTATAGGTCACTAATTTGGATCTAAAATATTATTAATATATTTCCTAGGCTTCAGTTATCCAACCATTTGTTTGAAGTTAATTATTTTAATACATGTATTTAATGATTGCTATTCAACTAATTGAGAGAAAAACTCCTACACCTAACTTATGTGCACTTTTGTGATTTGGCACAAAGACCCTTGAATTGTTCTCTGTGATGGATCCAGACCACTACTAAACACCACTCAATTAGCTCAACATCATATTAAATGATCAAACCATTATAGTAGAACAAAATAAGAATTCTGAATAAAATTCTTTATCAATTGCTTACAATGTTTAATTCCTATTTATAGTAAATCTAGAAAAGTACCTGTTGATTTCAAATTTAAACTCCTTGTCTGCCAAGATGGTGGCTAAAAATAATGGAAGTGACTTTGCCCCCTCATTTTGCCAAAAACTGTTATTATTGACCAATACTAATCTCTTATTTTTGACACATATTGTTTCTTAGTTGCACAATACAAATAAATCTAAATTAATCTAATTGATCTAAATACAATATTTTTAATCATCATTTCTTTGATCTTATTCTCAACTTTGCTTGACGTTTGCAGCTTTTTAGATATTATTTGGATGATGCTACTTTATTTTAGATGGACTAACACTGTTTTTTGGTAAATACACTGTGATGACAGTTTGTATATGTTTCATTGTAAATAAAAACGTCATTTGTTTTGCTGCACATTTAATTTTTAATGGTCATGTGTTTTTGATTGTGAACATCATCTTGTTTTTAATAATGACTTGTTTATTAACCATTAATTTAGACACTATCTGTGTAAATAATGATGTACCAATACACTTTGCAGAACAATGCTGTGATAAAACTACAAAATTATTGGGTAAGCATTCTTTTACATTATAATAATGCATATTGTTTCTCATTGTTACAACAGATTGTTTTCCATTATTTCTGTTTGTTGTGCATGTAAAGATTAAAACTGTTGTCATTATTTTAATTTCTGTTTTTATTGTACTAATTGAATATTTTAGAGTTGTCAACTAACATTATTAAGAGATGAGCGTCTATCTGGGAATCTTCCTTTGTATCTTTCTCCACCATTCAACAATGAAGTCATGACGAATATTTTCATTATTCATTCAACTGTAGATGAAATTCAACTTTATCATTTATTAGTGCATTTTATACTTTCTTTGTAAATAAATTTATTATTTATAAATGTTTGTTTTCTCTGTATGGTGAGAGTATGCATCTGTGAAAGCATTTATTTATATTTTAAAAATTATTTTTACTTGGAAATATTTATTGATTAAAAAATTTTTTATTTTTGCAATTGATGTATGTGTGAAACGTATTTATTACCTTCAATATTAAAAAATTATTTATGTTTGAAAATACTTATGTAATTCCAACAATGTAAATTCTTTGTATATAGAATGTCAATGGTATTTAAAAATTATGTAATATGTATTGAAAAATTGTTATATTTGAACAATAGATTGCAATATTTCTTATCTCATGGGATTTTTTACTTATTAATTATGTAATTCCAAAAACATATATGAATAAAAAAATTTCTTACATTTAAACAATAGACTGGAAACAAATGTGTTTGCCAACAAATATTATAACAAAAGAGAATATGTTCCAATGACATCAAAGATACACAGACAGCCAAAGTACACAATTACATCATATACATCACAGACATGCCTGCCAGGGTCAAAGGTCAAAAATATCCACAATGTCTTGCCCAAGTCATGCTACTGGCACTAGCAGAAGTAAATTGCACTTTTGAACTAAACATGAAGAAGCACTTCAAAAGTTTAATATTTGAAGAAAAAAATGCACTGAAGATATGATATAGTATGACACCATGGTTATTAGCAATCTTCACAACAGAAGACAAGGAAATCAAACTGCCAATTTCACAGCAGATACAACACAAAGTAGGAAGGGCAAAGAGATTTGAAATTGCATTATCTCTGATAAACATGCAAACAAAGAACTGGCTCCTAAAAAGCCACATTGTAAAATGGGAATCACCAGACAAGACGCAAAAGCCAATGAAGTTAATAGAAAAGCCATCAGTCAAATAATAGTGAACAGAAGTCCAATTGGGAAAATATTGAGAGTGGAAATAGCAAACAAGACTGGAAGATGCCCAAGCAAATTATCAATATTTGAAGAGCCAATGAAAAAATACATGTGGGTGCAACATCCAAGAGACTGTTAAAACAACTTGAGAAGCAACCATGTTTAACAATGAAGAAAATAATTAAGAGAAAACTGGTGAAAACAGAAGATATAAGAAAATTGATAACAAAGAAAAATGTGCAGCAGATCCTTGAAGAAACCATGGTGAGATACAAGAGAGAGATAGTCCATGATGAACATTTACTAACATCATAAAACATGCAGAAATGATGGGAAACGGTGGGATAACATAGCCTGTAGAAGTCTGCAAAATGGTGACATCATCACAAAGAGAGATCTTGGATGAAGAACAATTGCTAACATCAATGCAAATACTATTATCCCCAAAAATGCAGGAGACAATTGACAAAATAAACATTGAAAAGTATGGAGAAGTGAGTCTGGCTAGAATGATTGAATGGATTGATACAAAAGATGAACAATTCTTAGTGGAGATGAAAGTAACAAAAGAAAGGAAAGAAATCAAAGAAATTAATTATCAAAAAGTAAGAGAGGAGCAAACAGTAGCAACTATGAAGCTCATGTTCACAAAAGCATTCACTAAAACAGAGTTTGGAAGAACTCTTAAAATCTTACAATCAGTTAGCTATTGATGTCAAGTGTATTGCATCAAAATTGGAAATACAAGAAAAAATATGATTAAAAATGAGTAAATGAAGTGTAACTCAAGCATTCTGGAACACAATCACAGATGGAAAAATGAGATTATCCTGCAATGATAGGGAAGCCACAGCTTTGACAACTACAGGGTCATATAGAGAAATAGAAAGACAGATAGAAACAAAGATCTTAATATGCACACCACCAGAGACAGTCTCCATACCCATGACATTGCTGAGATGAAGGTTGCCAAAATACATCAGAGTTGCAAACGCATTCATCCACAAGTATAAATCATATGCAAACACAAAAGAGAAAGTGACAAGAATAGTCAAAAAGCAAGAATACAAAAAATCAAAAGAGATTATGCTGGGACAGAGTGTATATCAAAGGGATGATAACTCCCTATCACCTACAGGTAGTCCTGAAAGTTTTCTGTATTACCCTGTCATATGAACAAAAACAATTGAAATGTAAAAAAGGCATTTATTTTTAATCAACATAATTACACATTCAACACCACTCAAACCAAACCAGTTATCAAAGGCTGAGCACCACATATTTGCTGATATTTTTCCCAGCTTCTCCTCATATGCAAGAACAGCATCATCTGGACAGCCAAACTTGTGGCCTCACAATTTTTCTTTGACACACTTAAACAAAAAGAAGTCAGCTGGTGAAAGATCTGGAGAATAAGGTGGATGTGGCAAAAGTTGAACTCCATTGTCAAAAATGAAGTCTGCTGAATGTGCTTGGGCATTTTCATGGTGTTGAAGAAGCTCATGAAGAATGGACTGAATAGCATTTCTGCCAATCCCAAGCTGTGTCTATAGACGATTGTAGAAAATCTGGCTATCCCCATTACCAGCTCTTGGACAGCCTCAATGTTGTCAGTTGTGCATGCAGTCACTGGTCTGCTTGAGTGATCTTGTTCTTGCAAAGATTCATTCCTACTTTGGAACCATGCAATCCATGACCTGACTGTTTCATAAGAAATTGTAATGTCTGGATATGCAGCATGCAAATGGTCATGGCATTGCCTTGCTGACAATTTGCTGCAAAAGCTGTAGTTGATGAGAAGATGCAGTTGTTGCTTTTCCATAAAATGAGAAACAACACATAACTATGATTTTTGTTTGTGATGTCACCATGCTTATATATGCCTGCAGCCAAAAAAAGATAGTCCATCATACTCATCATTAATGCTCTAACTGTTGTCATGTCTTAAATGTTTTGTGTTGTGTTGTGTGTTAATAGTATGCAATAATGCAGAGAACTTTCAGGACTNAACTGTTGTCATGTCTTAAATGTTTTGTGTTGTGTTGTGTGTTAATAGTATGCAATAATACAGAGAACTTTCAACTACCTGTATATACACAAGGGAAGTTTATAAGTGTGCAGTTGAAGGATTTATGAAGTGAAATCAAAAGCCACACACCCAAGGCAATGATACTATTCTCAGATGTGAATGATGTGGTATGGATGGACGCTTGGGAAAAGAAATATCATTATTATGATTTCACAAAATGTGTCAAGATAGTGACAATGATGAGAATTAATAAAAATGACCTGAACAAAATAACAGAAAAAGAAGTAAAAGACAACATCAGCTTCTTCTACAAAGATGTAGTGAATACAAGAAGTCTGAGAAAAGTTTTTACATTTTTCCACCCAGAGACATCAATATTAGAAGAACTAGACTACACTAGCCAAGCTGACACCCAGATGACATTAATGATCAGATTAAAAGGCATTCAATTATACCAAAAACATCATGATATTTTTTTGAGGAAGATGAATGAGCTTAGAGAAATAACATTGATATTGAAGAATATCAAAGAAGCAAAATTCTTAAAATATGCCAATACAGTCACTACAGAGAGAGAAGCAGTATTAAAGTTGACAAAACAGCCAGAATTCAAAAAAACAAACTGGGATGATCAGCAGGCAGAACTGATAATAAATAAAGCAGACACACTGGTACACAGAGAACAAGCTGCACTAAAATTAATTCAAGCTGAGGAGGGTGTGTAGCATTATCCAACAAATAAGCTGATAAGAAAGAAAGTCAATTAAAGAAACTTAAGATTGAATTAAAATGTGATTAGAAATAGATTATAAAACTTATTATCAACTTAAATTTGTTTGTATAATGCAACCAAGAAATATTAGTGCAATTAATTACAAATTAGTATTTGTCAATCCAACTAATTTTGGCAAAACAAAGGAAGTGAAATAACTTCCATTATTTTTAGCCATATTGGCAGACAAACAATTCAAATTTTGAACTTGACAGGTACTTTTTGCAGTTAGCAATAAATAGATTCAATTTAGTTGTAACAATAGGTAAAGAAATTTCTTTGGAATTCTTTAACTTGTTTTGTACTATGGTTTGATTATCTAATAGAATGTCAAGCTAAATGATCAGTGTTTAGTAGTGGTGAGGATCCATCATGGGAATGATTCAAGGTTCCTTGTGCCAAGCCATGAGAGTGCACTTAGGTTAAGACTATGGTTAGGAGTTTTTATTCTCTTTTAGCTGACTATCAATCATTCTCTTACATGTATTAATGATAACAAATTTGAGACACAGCTAGTAAGCCAAACTTATTAAATTATATTACAAATTTTTTAAATCTAAATTCTTGACTATAACATGACCAATAATGTGACCAAGCATGTATCCATTATTACAAGTAGGATAGGAAGCTGCTAGATATTTATTTTAATTATTAAAGCCAATATATTTCAGTAATGGCTAAATACAATATTAAGTAAGCAGCTAGTAACAATTCAGGTTGCAAGTAAACAGTACACTTTATAAATAGAGACTAAGTTGAGTTGTGTCTTGTCTTGAGTAAGTCCTAATCTAGGATAGGGTACACATAAGCTACATCTCTGAACTGAGAGGTGGAACTCATTCAACTGGATTTTAGAAGCTTTGTCATCTAAATAGTGTTTATTATATCATCTGTTAATTACAGTTAATGGAATTAATAATGCAGAAGTGAAGCAGTATGAGAATACTGCATCCCTACCAGCTAACATATCATTCTAATTATAACAGTATAAAACAGAAACCAAATGACAAAGCCTGGTAGAGGATGTTACACCTGTTCATGAAATCTATGATCATTTCAGCACTGCTGAGGATTGTGTGCTGCATTCATGCTGTTCTATTCTTCTCTTCACTTTTCTTCTCACATGGCATACAGATTTTTTCTCTTATTGATAAGTATTCATTACTAAACAAACATATTAGATTAACATCCCATATATTAGGATCTCACACTCTCTAGTTATAGAGCTCTTATTTAGGACTTTTGCACTCTCAAGTTTGTCCTTATTAGGTATATAATAATCATCATCTTAATAACAATTGTCAAAATCTTCCTTGTCAACATCAATAAAAAATTTTCAAATGTATAATAACAATTGCTTCTATTGTTAATTAAGGTAATTTCCTGATTGTCACCAATAACAGCAGCATCAATGTATTGTATAGTGTACTTCAACCTCTGGAAGTTAACCTATCTACTATTAATAAGGATATAGATATTATGGTCTAAGAACTTTTTAATTACATACAGATTTGCCCATTTAGGGCAAATTTTCTTACTTGTTTCTCATCTGTAACAAGGAGTGTAAAATAAACAAAAATCATATTGTCTATTTTGTGAGGCTCTCCATAAATTTTCCTATTTAATGCTCACTGTTGTTGTACTGCTGACATTTTAGTGCTATAACAAATTGTTAAGTGTATCACCTGCAAATCAAGCATAATTTTATTGGTATAATTACATAGAGTTAGTTCAGTATAGCCTTTGAACATCATTGTTATATGTGTTTCAGCTTCCTCAACAAACAGTTTTAAATGGAATTACCCTAGTTGTATTTTGTAAAGATGTACTGTAAAAACTACTAATTCAAATACTCTTCTCCATTGCTTTCCAGCTGCTTAAAGCAAGGCAGTGTGAATAAATTTAATCATTGTATGGTTAAATCTTTCCCCAACTCCATTTGCTTGCAGATGGTATGCAGTAGTAGTTTCATATAGTACTTCCAACTGCCTTTGTCATTCCACTCATCAAGCTTCTCTCAAACTGCAGTCCACAATCCAATATCAATTTCATCATTGGACCAAACTTCAGAATCTACTATTTCATAATGTGATCTGCAACCAACTCAGCTGTTGTTCTACCCATCTGAATTATTCAGGTATACTTTGTAAAATGATCTACCATAACTAAAAGATATTAATAGGCATTATCATTTTTTGCTAACTGCTCCAAGTTGATATGTACCACCTTATTTGGCAATTCTGCAGTTGTACTCTCCAACTTTGCTCTCTTTTCAGGGAAATAGTGATCACTTCTTAACATGTATTTCTTGCAGTTATAGATCACATTTAATACCTAATTCCCACTATATTGTACCTTGCATTAAATGTGGTTTCCATTTATATTATTATCACATGTACTCAGTCATGAATACATCTCACCAAATCTCTTTTGGATACTCTGGTTTTGCCAGCTGATTATTTCTGCTGTTTGCATACAACAAACCCCCTTTTCTAATCTTCCAGTCATATTTCTTGAAGTACCATAGAACCAACTGGCTGGTATTTACTGTGGGTTATTTCACTTTTTGGACTACATGACATAAAACCTTGTTTTTGCTTGTTTTGTGATAATGTCTTCCCTGATGATCTGCTCCTTAATCTAGATCAGTATTATTGTGTGTCCCTGTTGGTCAGCATTTATTTCAGGTATTAACTTGCTCAGCTTAGTTGCTTACTAGAGTGATCTGTGATAGAAAAATGGAATTCATTCAAGTAATCAATCCACCTGACCACTATATTTAAGCAATCTACAGAAAACTTTGTCAGCCAAGCTAAGGCGCTATTGTCAGTTCTTACTTTGAACTGCTTCCCCAAAAGGAAGTAACAAAATTTTCATAAAAATTCCATGAATGATAACATCTCAGTCTTTGTTGATCTATAGTTTCCTTCCAATGATAGTAGGTTTTTGCTAAGGTACTGAACAGGTAACTCTTTTCCCTCATTAACCTTACTAAGCACTCCACTAATAGCAAAGGTACTGGCATCACAATCAACAATTAATTCTAATTCATAGTTTGGAGTATTAAGGCTTGGCAACTTCTGTAATTCTTTTTGCAAATTTTTTGTGGATATAATTTTATTAATTTACCAATCTTCAAAGGAAAATGGTTTCTGACAGTAGGATACTACATTTGTTCCCATTCACATTGAGACCTGCTTTTTTAAAACTCATAATGTATGTTGCAACTTATCTAAATGTTTGCTAACAGTATTACTTGAAATCAGAGTGTTGTTGATGTAGGCTGCAATTCCCTTCTCTAGCATGTTATTTCCATCACATAAGACATTAGTAACAACACTGAAATGTGGTTGGTGAATTACACAATCCAAATGCTATATATTTCCACTTGTAAAGCCTGTATGGTGTGATAAAAGTTGTTCTTGGAATATCCTAGTGTCTCATCAGGACTTGCCAATATATACTCCTATTTAAGAGTTTCTGCTACTCAACACATGGGCAAATTGTAGAATCTTAACCAGGCTTTAGACATTAAGGGAACTAAGGCAATACCATTGCTTAGTGCATAGTCTCAGGAATGTGGCCACAATTCCACTGCAATATGATCATATTTAATTAATTATATTCAGTAACTGTCATTAACTTAAACTAATTAATCCAATTAACAAACCCTTGCGGACCGCCAGCAGATTTTTAACTATTCTGGCGGGCAATGGTGGAAGCTATTATCGTTGTCGTACCACTTTCTACCTGCCATCAATCAAGAAGTGAAAATTGTTAATGGCTGGTATGTTCTTGTGGTGTCAAATGATGAATTTATTAAAGGATTTGTATGAAGGTTAACATATATAATATGCTTAAAACTGTTTATTTCAGATTCAATTTGCATTTACATTATTCTCTAACATCATTGAACATCGCTTCATTCTATTATTATTTTCAATTATATATTTCAACAACGAGTTACCTAGCAACAAAATTACATTCAAATTGTAAATATACTTTTTAGTAAAACTAGAATAATTGTTTTAATAAATTTCTTAAATTACCAAATTTGTTTATTTCTTTTTCTATAATATTTATATATATATATATATATATTTTTTTTCTAGTTTGTGAAAGAGACACGGGTTAGGGTTAGAATATGTATAGAATATGATATTTAATATTATTTTTATCCAGATATCGTGTACGAGGGGAGTAATAATTAAATTTGCATGTGGAGCACACAAAATAACAGCACCTCTACGATATTTATCCGATGATGATGTTGATGTTCCATGCTCCAGTAACTCTGAAAGGAAATCAAACACTGAGGTTACAATATGAGCACCGGCTTCTCTTGTATTTCAACCAAATCTCACAGATGATCCTGCCCTTACTCCCATTGGAAAGAGTTCGTTATATTCCTGCTACCATTTTATTATTAATTCATGTTTAGCTCAAATTGAATCGATGCCCTCTACTGCATCTTTACCATCTTCTGAAGTTTCATTGCATGAAGAGCAATTTTCACCTGCGCTATCAAGTAGCTAATTAAAATTTAGAACATTTGAAGCAGATCTGGAGAGAGTTAGTATCCATCAAGCATATTCTGTTACAAATGTCAGATGGGAATGTTATACTCACTGATGAGCAACANAGCTGCAATTCCTCGGTAAGAAATGAGGAAATTTCCTTTTTTGCGAAAACCAAAAATTGTTCAGGCGTAGAATCTTTGCAACGTGGCATCAGATTATCTATGAATAGTTTTTCAAAATGAGGTTTTTGTCGCATAAATCCATTCAATAAAGAAGACGGTTTTAGAACATCAAGACAATCCTGCTTAAATTTCTCGACATTGTCAGAATTGTAGGCGTCCGTCAAAAACGGTTGGTACTTTTTTTCATTCTTGAAAATCTCAAATCTTCCAAATTTCTCTCAGAATGGACACTTGTAATAATTTTTATAAGGGAAATGGGTCCATTAAATAATAATTTTGGAAGTATTTGAGATAAATTTGGGAAATTTGAGATTTTCAAGAATGAAAAAAAGTACCAACCGTCAAAAACTCCCACTTTGTCAAATAGCCTTAACTGTTTATGATTGTAAAATATATTTTCGTGAAAAACAATTAGTTGTGGCCTTCGTGGAAATATTTCTTCATTTATGGAAGGAATTGTTTAGTGCCTTGCGATCCATCGGTAATCCCAAAACCTGGATATAGGCATCTGTTAGGTGGTGGGAATCATCTATAAATGAAATTTAAAAATATTTGTATAATCCTGGCTACAAAGAGTGAGAGTTGGGTTCTCTCATGATACCCCCACTTCCAAGTGGATAATAGGATGCTTAATCCGGGGACCAGGAAACCCTGCTATTATTTGTGATATGTTCTTATTCAGCCAGAGCAAAAACGATTTGTAACTTTATACAATTTTAATAATATATATATATATATATATATATATATATATATCAACAGTTGTATGTATATGAACCAAACTGAATCACATTCCTTAGATAAAACAAATGGCTCTTCATGCAGGTGCGACTGTAAAAGATTCAGTTCGCCGAATATTATAGGAAATGTTTTCTGCAGAAGTTGCTGTCAAGATTAACAACAGTTGGGCAAATTCTAAATTCAAATTTCTGCAATCTGAATTCCATTCAATCTTAAAAGGTTTGTACATTTATTAAATTCATTATGTTGTATTGTTAGATTTGTGCAGAAGTTTGTAATGTCTTTAGCCATTGAGGCCGGTTTTTTCAAGAAAATCCAATCATTTGTTGCAATTTGAACACCTAAACATTTAAATGATTTTGTTTGTTTATACTTTCTTCAAAATATGTTATTTTTTGAAGTTTTATTCCAAGTTCTTAATAGCAATAAATACATTTTTATCATTTGTTAGTAAATGGGTGTCGTTGTTTTACTTGATAGCCATTAGCTGTTATATTTACCTGAAAGTTATATTGATTTATCTTCATTATTATAAGCTATTACTTTTCTTTCTGCAATTATATTTTTTCATACATTTAGATGCACTGTTACTCAATAAGCCTACCCAAATGGCAAATGTTGCTGAAATGCTGAAATAGATCATGCGTCCCAACGGTTCTTCAAAAATGCAGCAGATAGACTATATGGGAGGGAGAATCGCTACAAATCAAACTCTGATTTTTAGTTTATAGCTTTTTAAATATACACTTTACAAAATTTTAATTTATTATTGTTGGAATGTAAACATCATTATTATGTGTAATTCAAAGGCTACCAATATTTAAGGTGTATAATGTGCATTCAAATTGCAAATGCTTAACCCAAATTTCAGATTTTTATTTTTGTAATAATTACATTGCATTTGTTTGTACTTCTATTTAAATTTGATATTTTCGATATCTTAGGGTATTTTGTTCACTTATATTGCACATTAAAATTACTTAATTTTCAATTTTGCTTAAATATCAATCTTTTCACTTTATTAATATAAACACGTACACATAAAATAGTATGAAAATATATTTTAGATATCAAATACTATCATTGCAGTTTTGCTAAAATCTCTAATGATATAATACAAAGCAAAATATGTGAATTATAATTCATACTGAATTATGGCTACTATCGTAAGTGGGCCATCAACTAAAATAGCTTGGCGGTTGAATGAGCAAATTCAGATAACTAGCCGCCAACTGGTTAAGAGACATTTTAGCTGGCGGTCCACGAGCCAGTTACTGCCCGCCAACTGGTTAGGAGACATTTTAGCTGGCGGCCCGCCAGCTATTTGTTGCTTGGGATACACTATAAATGATTGCATATTAAAATCATATGAAATGCCGAAAATATTTAAATTCGCCTATATGTGGTGATGATGACTTCGATAGGCGTTCGCAACTTGTCCTAATCTTAATCAGAATTTAGCCCTAACACTAACCAAAAAATGGATTATTTTATTGTCCTAGTAGAAAGGCAAGTGATTATAAACTTTAGGTTGGACACATGTAAGCCCCTTCAATAATTAAAATTCTAAATTATGCGTAATCTCACAGCATTCTGCTGAGCTTTGTCGACTTTTCTCAAAGCTGTTACGGAGGCGCCTCCCCAAATTGTGGTACAATAGCTGATAACTGGCATGAACAAGCTCTGATAAAGTAGTTCTAGGTCATTTTTCTTGTACCCCACACTACGTAATATGTATAGCATATAAATTGTTCTAGATATTCTTTTGGATAAATTCTCCACGTGTTTTGTGAATCAAAGCTGTTCATCGACTTCTACACCCAATATCGTCGTGGATGAACTCACTGTCCTGTTGATGTTGGTGCTCGTCTCCTGTGCTTCACTTGCATGATTTTCGTCTTGTTCTTATTCAATTGCATGTTGTTGGCAATATACCAGGTCCGAATGTCGTCGATTTCTTCCTCCACGTCTGTCTTACTCGGATTGCTGTACAGAATGGTCGCATCGTCTTCAAATTTCACTGCTTCTGCTTTGTCTGGAACTAAAGTATCATAAATTATATTGAACAAAATGGGTACAATGACAGTTCCTTGAGGCAATCCACAGTTTGTATAAAGAATACTAAACCGCTGTCCGTTTCATTCAACATAATGCTGCCGTTTAGTAAGGAAACGAATTATCGAATTTATCAACCATTTTGATACACCGAGATTCTGTAAACATTCAGAAACTCTGTTGTGAAGTACCCTGTCAAATGCTTTGCTTAGATCAATTGCTATCACTGTTCGTTCCAAGGTGACAAGTTTTTCAACAGTGGAGATACTATTGAAGTAACTGTTCAGATCTGAGACACCGTTAGCTGCTGTGACTTTCTCTTCTGATTGATGACTTGCCACCATTTAGCACTGCCTTTTTTGGAATTTTTATTAAAACTTACAATAATGTTAGCTTTGATTCTTTGATGTATTAAAACGCCCTGTTTCTTTTAACTGCATCAACTCTATATGAGCTGGGGAGTAATGTTTTAACTTGATAATGTCCACGTCAATCCGATGGAAGCAAGCCAGGCCTCCATCGTGTCCTTTGTTTGAATTCAAAGAATTTCGGTCATTTCTTATGATTGAATACCATCAATTAAAATATAGTAATAATCGATTTCTTCATTGAGCCATGTTTCTACAGCAAAACAAAGTTCAATTTGCAGCTGATGTAGATCAGCCGATAAAAACAACGCTCTATTAGGTTTTTACAAGGAACCTGTATTCACACTCATTATCTTCGAGATGTTTCTTAGTCAGTCAATAGTTATTTTTTTTGTTCCGGTAGAGTACTAAATCTTTTATTTTGAATTCGCTTCTCAGCTTCTTGCGCTTTCGACACAAATATATTTTTCTGTTGATAAACATGGATGATTGCCAAAATTAATATAAACATTTGTCCTATTGAAACAATATCAAACAAATTCTATACATATATATATATATATATATA
>CABFPE010000416.1:152451-174841 GCA_900660155.1 Hofstenia miamia | reverse complement strand
AACCCGGATCAACAGCTTGGAAGGCTGCTATGCTACCACTACACCACCTGCGCTCAAAAATATTCTACATTATTTCGAGTTTAGAATTGCTTTTTAAGAAAGAAAACAATATTCATTTCAAGTATGTTTTATTATCATGTAATTGATTGCGTCATTTTGTTTTGCGGTTAGAGGGCTACAACAATTTGTGCTAGAATTTCTTGTAATGGCTCCTTCGAGAAAAAGTAATCATTACAAACTTCTTCAACTTCATTGAATAATTCGAACTGGCGGCCTTTCAAAAAGTGCTGCATCGGTAGGAAAAGCCGTAGTCACATAGTGCGATAAAATTTCAATATCATCGAACTCCTCAAACTTTTCCATAGTCCTCGTGGCAGTGTGTGGCTTGGCGTTGTCTTGCTGAAACAAAAAGCGCTTTTGGCACACAAAATTGGTATATATCTCAACCAATTTGCCATGAACGCCGTTCCATTGTTGGTAGTAGAGTTCAGCATTGATGGCACAACCATTTGGAAAAAGTTTAAAGTGTAAAACGCCTTTGAAATTACATCAAACAATTTTTGGCAAGTGTAACAGAACTTTTGGGACAAGCTAATATGTACGCAAAATATCAATGTATACAAATATTGAGAAACAATAATTTGTTTTCTAACAGTCAAATTGATTATCCATATGCATAATTATAAAAGAGAGAAAGAAATAATCCCTAGATTAAATTCCGTAAATGTAGTGTTGTATCACATAGAACGATGTATTAGATTTTACTTTAGCAAATATGAAAATGAATGTTAAATTTATGTTAACTAACTAATGTAAACTGTTGGATTTATTAACCATGCAGTAGCTTAGGGATTATAATTTGACATGATTTGTCCAGTTTAGAAAATTACCTGATTTTACCGTCCTGTTCTGCTTAGTACTTCTCGATATCCTGTCCTGTCTTAATACTAGTTAGTGTTACGATTAATACGAATAATTATTATCATATTAGGTTCATTATGTTTTTTAACATAGGTCAGCAGTAAATGCCTATAAAAAGTTCGCCAACATTATGTCCAAATAGTATGGTTTGGGGCGCACTGTCCTATTTAGGAATTTATTTGAAAATTATCCCAGATAGTTTGCTCCATATTCCATTGCTTTATACTACAAAGGGGGCCTTAATTCTACTTAATTACGTTATCGTTGGCGAATATTGAAAAAACCGATATATATATATATATATCATTTTCTGACAACAATTTATGTTATCACTCCAATTATTTCCGTTGAAATCGAGCCTGTTATTGCGTCAATGAGCGAATTAATATTTTTCAATCCTCGCTTTATTTTTTAAACATGTTTTAATGGTTTTTACGCAATAAATTCTCATATTTGCTTCCAAAGTATCAACTCATATATGGTGAAGACAACTAACTAGCCCGTGTTAACATATAACAATAAGAGTCAATCAGTTTGGTAAATTTTTCTGATTTGATGCTATAAATTGCATTTTCTTCTATTTCAAGATGTCTGTAAAAGTTTCTCTGTGAGATTCATCGGGTGATCAATTAATTGTCCAAATTTTAAAGTTACTAAAAGAATTAATTTTTTCAGTAAAATTTACTCTAAAATTGATTCAGTCGGAATTAATTATGAATAAAAAATTCACAAATTTGGTATAAAGTATGTATATTGTGCTAAAAGCAAAATCACTCTAATTATGGGCATGTAAAGTTGCTTTGAAAAAATTAAGTGAATTTTTTATTAGTAGTACTGCCCAAGTTAACATAAAGTCCTCTACTGCATATTTCAAATCAGATCTCTATTAATTTTAATATTTTCATTTCAGAGATATATTCGGAATCAATCATTCTGGTACTAGCATTGGTTCATTAGAAGTAAAAAAGCGTATTCATTGTTAAGCATTTTAGATACATAAATTTGTGTAATTTCAACTGGGCTGATACTAAAAATCGTTTTCTACCATTTTTTCATAACTTGTGGCATTATTTTAACTTATATTATGGCTTGCATTTATTTTAGAAGCTTACGCCGCAAATGATAATTATCCTTATCCTGATTGCCTTGTACTAAGGTACGCGGCCAGATACAAGCATCTGGGGCTAAGATAGTTTATAAATAAGGACTTATGGTTTTTCTGGGGTTTTGGATTATTTTTGATAGGTAATGATCTATTCTGTGTTTTTACAAAAAATCAGAATATTTTTGAAATTTCTCATAAGGTAACATAAGAACCTTTACTTTTATTTAAAGACCTGTAGTTTTTTCAAGAAACGTGGGTGAGTGGGACAAGTTGCCCCCAGGTACACCTTGCAGCCATCTTTTTGCCTGTATATTCATGCACACAAATGAGCAGAGCGTGGTTTGCTTGGGCTAGTTGGGAGGCCAAAATGTGAATCATTTGTGAGAGAGAATGATAACATTTCAAAATAATTATAAATTAGGTAAAGATTCTATTTCATATCTTTAAAAATGAAATCATTCATTTCAAAAATTTAAGGACTTTGTTTTTCAGTTCCCCGTTGGGATTTTCATCAGCCTTTCACGTTTAATATATTATGAAAAGTGAAATATTATATCGTATTTTCACTAAATTTCTTTGAAATATTTTTATATTGTCATGCTTAACCAAAGTTAACATCATTTTGTGGAAAAAAAGGAGGCTGTATAACGGAGGAGCACATCGATTCTTGATACTGATATTGGTTGTATATTTGAGAGCTACAGTAAGATATGTTTTCCGATGTATCCAGTAAGTTGAAATTTCGAGGATTATTAGCACATCCTTGGTAGTGGCATTCTATATTCGTTTCAGTTTGATAATTACCAGCATCCGGTTGTGTATTGTAATAACTGTACATTTCGCAACTTTGCTTGAAATTAATGTCTTGACACAATGAAACTTGGGCGTATTGAGGAGCAACTGTGGAATTGCAAGGTATGTATCCTTGCAAAAAATGATCAAATATTTTTGGTTCCGTTTCACTGCATTGAGTTGTTAAATGATGCCATAAAGCATTGATTCTATCGCTGTTAATGGCATCTTCAATTTGTATGCTCACACAATCTGTAAAAAGCAAATGCAGAACATGGAAATTGCAAAACGTTGATGATCCATTCAATGTAAAGTCTCTAATAACTCGATTTGTAAAACACCCCCATAAGAGTAAGAAATGTCTCCCTCTAACTGCAATATCGCTGTTGCCATGGCACAGTCCTCGATCTACAATATCGGTGATCCAATTTATTATCGCGCAAGGCTGTAATGCATTAGTTGAAAGCATATTCGAAAAGTCTTTACAAAATTTAATCATAGCTTCGGCGCATTGTGAAGTATTGAAGTCCGTGACATAAAGGATTTGCTTAATAATACAAGATAAATCTATTTTCTTCCATTCTTCAAGCATATGCCATCTTGTGTCTGCAGAAGAATTTAGCAATTCATTACATGCTATAGTTAACTTATTAAATGCAATTAGCTTTTTTATAGTTTGTGAAAAACGTTTCGCTGCACTCATTTTCACAGTTAAGAAACGTTTATTTTTTTGTCGGGAAAGACTATTTTGCAGCCAGTGTTCAAATTTTGTAGAAAATGACAGCAAAACTTTTCGCATTTGAACAGACATTTGCTCATGCGGGGATGGAATCAAAACGTGTCTCAATGCATTATAGAACAGACCGTCGAATACTGCGACTATACTTGCCAGTGTCTGCGTTGAGAATAAACTAATAACCTCTTCTGGTAATGATATCCAAAATTTTGTCATGCATTCATGAATTTGGTCAAACGAAGACATTTCAACAAAGTTCAGTATCTGAGATAAGTGGTCGCTATAAACCAGTAAAAAATATTCGATCTTTTCTTTGCTCAGTTCCTGTGGTAATTTCAATGAACATGGAGATGGAAATAATCGGAAGAGGTCAGCAAGGTTAGAAGGAACACTACGCTTCCTTTTGAATGAACAGGAGGATCCAACTGAGAGTATTCGAGGCGAAGGAGACTTCATTGTTGAATATGATTTTGAATAAGAATTTGTGAAATACATTGATGTGGATCTGGTTGCTATGCCATAGTAGTGGTATTTCGATTGCCCTCTTGTTCCCAGTCTACGAGTCGTTAAATTTGGATATTGCTGTCGAATTATCTTTCCAAATGACGCAGCATTTACCGGTTTCATGCATTCTTTCATGCAATAGTGAAGATAGTGCTTGTACACTTCACATCTGGGAATACAAACGTTTTCTGCCACTTCATAATTTTCTTCAAGCCATTGGAGCGTGAGTGGTGTAGAATGGGATTTACGGTTGTCTGGTGAATCAACATCATCTTGCTGCGGATTTAATTCCAATTTACAGTTAATCACATTTTCTAAAACAGAATTCGTTAGAAAACCTAAAATTACATATTTTTTACTTTAATTTGTATCTAGAAATAGAACAATAGAACAAAGCAGTACTATAAATAGCATTAATAGATAGTCATTTTGTTAGAAAATATCAGAAAAGTTTAACATTTATGATAGCAAAAAATTTTGCTAGATTCCAACATTAAATCAATAACATGAATGAAAAGCAGTAAAAAATATATCCCACGTACATAACATCATTTTTTCTATTCGCTAAAATCCTAGATCAATTTTGATTTGGAATACTATTTTATGCAGTGCAACTTAAAAAATTTTCCCAAAAAATTTTGCGAATATTGGAAACTATGTGTTTCCAAATCAAAATATCACATCGTAGAGAAAATTTCATGTTTTTCGTTTATTAATTACTTTTAATATATCTATCAGTTTCATTTGTCATAAATTCCTATATACAGACGGTATTTTCTAACATTAGTAATTCAGACGCCTATAATCACTATTTTATGTTTTGGAACGTAAAATAATAAAACTATGGATAACGCCATCTTACGGTTTTGCTAGGTGCACAATATTCTTTATATTGGAACCTTTAAGATCTCAAAGACAATCAATTAATCTTTAAAGATCATTTTCGCCAACCTTTAGGTTTCGGATTTGTTTTAATGTACCTATGATGCCTCATTGAGATCGCAAATGCTTTACACTAGCCTAGAAGTACTAATATTAAGTGAGTTAACTCGACCCATTCTAAATCATAATTATCTTTAAATAGTTTTCAATTGACGCTCACGATATTTTGTGTACATTTTTAGTAACTTATTTTGGAGTTCCTTAGCAAAAACCAAAAGTTTATGTCTGGCTAACATGTTAATAGGAAAATTATTTTGTTATTGATTATATTTTTGTTTTAGTCGATATTAGGATTTGCGAAAATGTTTGAAAATGATTAATCTTTGTGTAAGACTTAATAACAAATTTCAAATACAAGCACCTTCCAATACATTGCTATTTTTCCATTTTACATCAATTACTTTATATTTTGAGGCTAACCATTTTTATAAATTTATTGATAAGATTCCCAAAGATGCTTTTTAAATTTTCAATTTAAACAATTTTTAAATATTTTATGTACAAAGAATAAGTATAAGAAGAATATAGCTTAATCTTTAATATGTACAACATAATAGTAACAATGTAAAAATATCTTAAGAAAGGAAAAATTAACAAAATGCAATTAATAACTTGAGTAGAAATAAATCATTTTTTAATACTACTTATGTTTTTTGAATCCTTTTTTGTTACTGATAAAATTTTTTTTCAAACTATTAATTATCAGTGTGGAAAAAGTATTGATTCTTAAATTTTGTTATTTCAAATGTGATTTGCTTATGACAAAACATTTCTTAAATTTCTAAATTCTTTAATTTAACACGTTGTTAAAGTTAATTAAATACGGCACATAAACTAAATTCGCTGTGTGAACTGATAGATCTTGTCGGAAATATTTTAATAAGCACCTATCTAGAAGAATAACCAGATAAAGGAGTGATATTTGGCAAGGAAGCGTGGAAATGATGCTTCATTAACCGAGAGGACAATTAATTAAGAATTTCATCGACTCACTTTCTTCCATAAAATTCTGCCTAATCATTACGCGATGTTCTTCCGCTCAAACAACGTGATTCGTTGACAGAATATAATTGATGATTATTTAATTACATTCCAATTAACTAATGGATCAATGTTTAACTTCACGGGCAAATATAAAATTTTTATTATATCGAATTAAACTACTATGATTGAAAACAACCTTACATTTACAGTAGGGTAAAGTCAACTAATTTGTACTGTAAGTAAAATCCGACAGTATAAATTAATTCATATTATTACAGACAGTTTTAATTGGAAAGTTAGCAGTTGAATTCTGCGAATTGTATTATCAATAGGCATCTTAATAATTGCTTAGCTGCAATATTTTTGGATCTGTAATTTTGTTACATGCCTTTTTTGCTATGAAGAGGGGCTTTGAGTCCTTAGATATTTGGACACACATACGTTTAGACAGCCTGTACTCTATAAGGGCTGCTCGGATTACTTGGCTATTTTCAACATTCTCTAGAGCATCCTTAGCGCTTACTCACACAATCAAAGTGTACAATAAATTACTGTACACTTCTACTAATTCGAAGCTTTTTGTTATTTTTAACTTGCGATTCTATATTCCGATTTAACTATTTCAACTTAACATATTACCGTTTTCCTACTTCACTGCGAGTATTGACATTATTATGCAAGCTTACATGCCATTTTGTTTAACAATTCTACATGAACTTAAACCATTTTTGAAAACATATTGCTCTTTGAGTTTTCTATGCAAGCGACAGTTTGCACACCATTTTTTACGCGCTCTGCAATAGTCAATGTTTTATTTATTGAAATTTATAAATTTAGACTAAAATTATATAGTAATATATACAGACTCAAAATTTGGCAGCAATATATCTTGTATTTATGGCTAATATATGGATACACAGGTTTTTTAAATTTGGTAGTAATAGACCGTTTTTAGTTTCACATAGTTAGGCTTAAAATATAGTAGGCTAATATGAGAATATTTATTTACTCAGTTTCATGAAGCCAAGGGCATTGTACTGTTAAATTTATCCAACTTTACTCAATGCCACAATATAGTATCTACCAGCATTTATAATCAAATTTTTACTTACACTAAGCATAATATATTCGCTATTTACTTAATGCGCAATTTTTGACGAATGCACAAATCTAATTCTAGATATATTATGTTTACTTTTTTAGAAATGATTTAAGCTCAATAAGATGGTGCATGGAAGCATGCGCATTTTACAGTTATAAGCCAGCTAACTGTCAAACTGTGGCTATTTCTTTAAGATTTCAATGTAGTGTGTACAATCATGTCATGTATAAGGACAGCACAGTTAAAAAATTGAAACATTTGAATGAAGAATATTTTGAAAAGTCATTGATTAGAGACAAGTTCTTACACTCCTCCGTAAATATGTAGGTAAGTATTTGTTAGATGAAATATAATTCCGAAATAAGTAAAGAAACTATTTCCACTATGCATGAAAACAATAACTACCTCTTCATCTTAACCTTAACCAGCCCTCTGATTTTTGAAATATTTTCATTATTCTAAGAAAAAAGCGCTTATTTTTCAAAAAATATTAACGCTATTCTCAATCTGAAAGCAGCATGTGATACAGCATCCGAGTCTTCTCTTTCACTTTCGCTCTTAATCCGCGACATCACTTTGTACCATCGGCATTCTACTTTGCACACGTCACGCCTTAAATTGGTTTGGGTGATCCTTGCACATATCAAGAAACATTCAAGGTTCATTACTGCTTCAATGCGCTAGCCCTTATAATTACATGAATGTTAAGTAAAGATAGGAATTTATTTATTTAATCTTTTTCAAAAATTCCAAATCTTCAATGAAAAATAGTTAATCTTTTTTATTCCGCCACAGCAATGGGTTTTAATAGAAATTGTCAACATTGCATTAAAGAATGGTTCACAATAACCATGCACATGCCTCACGATTTTTATATTTGCTAATAGGCTTGGAGACCATTTTTGTAAATGTGAAAAAACGGTTTGCCCATAAAATGGAGTCCAGGCTATTTAAGGTTAATATCGTTATAAACCAAATAAATAAATTTTCTTGGGCTTGGATCTCGATCAGGACTTGTAATTTACAGTTTGGTTAGATTAAAAAATAGTAAAACGGTCTTCAAACATTTAAAGTTTTTTTGCAACTTGCTTAATTCAAAGTTTTGCATGAATAATACCATATATATTATTTTTGCGGATAAGTGCCATATTCGATCACTATCTAAGAACAGGCACCGCTTGCTGTGACATAAGTTTTGAGAGCATAGTTCTGCAATATTTTGATACGAGTAGTTTCTGGACGACTTCACCTTTAAAGTGTCCTTCACCTTTTCCCAATAGAAAATCCTGCATATTGTTTTGACCGCTTAGGCTATGTTAAAATGATTTATGATGGGTATTGAAAATGAGTGGAACCTGAATAAATACCGTTTCTGTTTCACAATATTAACTAAAACACTATTTCATATTTTCATCAGAGAAATGAACAACTAAGACTAAAGAAACATGTATCCTACATACATTTGGCGATATTGCCAAAATGCATGAACGAAATTTAAATTTTGGCCAAAGTAGATGGCTAACATATATTACCATAAACGACACCTCTGAAGTACAGCTATAGTTAAAAATATTTAATTTATAGGCTTGTTGTTGGTGACTCAAAACCCACAGGACCACACAAATAGTGTCGATAAAACTACACCACAGCACAGGAATAAAAATTTGCCCCGCAAATCCCACAAAACTATTTCTAACAGAACTATCAAATCATTTATAGACACTAAAAATTTTACGAATATTTCAAAATGTATTAACCCTCTAATGCCCGTAGTAGTTTCAAGTTTCCAAATTCAGTTAAATACATGCGTAATTTCTATATTGTACTTATTTTGAGCAAAAAGTTAATGTCTTACTTACACCTTTGACATACTAAACACGAATCATTTGTGATATACTCAAATCTTGAAATTCAAATATGATTCTTGCCAGTTATAAAAAGGCATATTTAGTTTTTCTAAAAATACAAAAAATCGGCATTTTTGGAAATATTTTGCGATGACTCAAGTTAGAAAGAAGAACTAAAAAAAGTATAGTCAATGACACAATTATTTTGAGCGATTTTAGTATGTTGCTAGTTGCTAAATTCATTCAATAATGTAAAGTTGCAGAATTTCCAAAACCGGACACTGAGGGTATCATAATGTAGATTTTCACATCATTAAAAAAGTGATCTTAACTATTGAATATGAAATCAATATTTTTTGTTCATAATTTTTTTATGATTTCTATTAATAGATAGGCTGTAGATGCAAATATGTACTGAAATAAATGTAAGGACCATTTATGGTATACAATTATCTCATCGCATGTACACGATAATATCACTCAGTCCTAGTAGTGTATGATTTTGAATTGAGATTATACTAAGACTGCTCAAGTCTGTACCAATTTATTTCAAATATCAAAAATTATTTCGATTAAGCAAGCAACATTAGCTATTGAAGCAAGTTGTATGGCTTGCTACAAATACTATTGGGGCACAAATACCCACTCCTATGGTAAGCTTATTAATTTATAAATGTATTTGTCTAGTTTAGGAACTTAAGCAAGACATCTAGATAGTCACAACCCCTATATCAGAATTTCAGCCCACTCTGGGACAATTTTATTCCATTTAATGAACTTTCAAAATATGTCATTATATAGATCCGCCAAAAAATCATAAAAAATATTTTCAAATACAAAACCCTTCACCGACAGTACACAAATCTTTTAATTCATTAATGCGCTATGCTCTGGACGAACACATTTAGGCGATCACGCACAATCATCACCAGTACCCGTAACCGCACCAGATGAGGTCAGCTACTTTATCAATTCACAAGGTGCAACAAACGTTTTGCAATATCTGCAAAGCCACAGGCCACAAAGCTTTACTAAAGATATCGGGTATGAATCCAAAAACATTCTGCGGAAACTTCGAAAAGGTGAATGCAATGAAATTGCTTTACAAAAACCATTGAAACCAACCGCTCTTTTCAATTCAAAGTTTCAAGACACCCATAATAAAGTTGTCTCAGTATCGACAGTCTACTTCACACTTTCAAAAGCAGGAATCTGTAAAAATACATGCGAAAAATTTTCCACTATTGACACATGGTCGCTGGATGGATTTCTCAGAAATGTTTTCATAACCGATGAGTTCATGTTCCAGCTGCATAGAAAAATTTCTCATTGGTGTGCAACAGCCAAAGCGCAAGCCATCTTCAAAAATTACCCAAAAACGCATGGTTTGGAGTGCTTTGAGCTGTAAAGGTTTTTACCTGAAAGTTGTGGAAGGAGGACAGTTTAATGCGTATTCTGATATTTTAGCGAACAGGTGTTATCGGACTGAATGGATTTCTCATGCTTCAACACATGCGATATACCCAAAAAAATTTTCAGAAAAAAATCTGTAAAATTTGTGCAGTGGCCTGCAAACTCACCGGACCTTTCCTTTATAGAATATGCTTGGGGATCATGAAGGGCGAGGAAGAAAAGAAAAATCCAAAAAATATGCTAAAACTGAACAAATATTTGCTGTAGCCCAAAGAAAATATTACCCTGGAATGCAGATGAATTTGATGGACTCAATTAAGGACAATTTTTGAAATGTTTTCGCTCCGGAAGCAATGTTGTCTATTTTGGTTTTCATAAATTTATGGAAAACTTAATTTGCAATCGATTGACATAAATTTTGTTACTATTCGTGTTTTTTCCTAAGAGATTGACAAAATCCTGTTTCTCATTATTTTTACCTTAGCAATAATAAAGCTATTGATTTCACCACATATATAATAAATGTGTGTGTGTGCCTCTATGTATGTGGCAAGCAAAAGGCCTACCTATAATCACAGCAGGGAATTCAAGACTTACGAATTTTAGTCTCAGTCTGAAAAAATAAACCTCAAGTCTGATGTCTCTATGAGGCTTGAAAAAAGTGTCCGTTTCGTCTCCAATCGAGATTGTATAATTGTAATTAATTAAAATTAGTAAACTGGCCAGTTTTCAACATAACTACACATTTTTAGCTTGCCTAGAATTATTTAGTTTGACTAAAGTTTTGCAATTTTACTAGTCTCAGTAAAGTCTCGAGTCTCATTTTCTCGAAGAAAAAGTCTCATTTCTCGTCTCAAAAATAAAAGTCTCAGTCTTAGTTTCAAAGTCTCGGTCTTTTCTCGAACAGGGAATTCGATATATAAGAAAAGCAAATATTGTTATCGGAAGTTGCTTAAGAGTATTGTATCGGCGATAAATAACATCGGTTTGGTATCGATATAAAAAATTCTTAAGCAATGAGTTTTTTTGCTATTGACTTACTCTTTTTCACTTTTTTATTCGATATTTTGTAGCAATTACCAGCTGTTATTTGCAAATTTCTCACATTGGAAATCCAAATTTAAACTTTGTTTGCTAATGCTTTGTAACTTGGTGATTAACATATGTCCCACCTAAACAAATCGGTTTTTTTAGACTGCTATAATTCACAGAGTATTTGTATTTTGCATGACGAATCTTATGATAATATCTAGTCTTTTTTATTTAAGCATGATATTCCTGTTTGATCAATCTAATCACTGATTTGGAAATAAAAATAATTAAACGGATGATGTGGTTAAAATGGGTGTTTGCAACCAATGTGTGGAAAAAATTATATTTATCCTAGTTTCTTCCCCTTCATTTTTTGGAAATCATTAACGGACTCCCTTAAGTACTGCAGGTGCATAACTGTACTACCCTAGCGTAGCATTATAGATGCATTTCAAATTTAATTTTAGTGATAGGGTGCGGCTTGCCATCTGCTTAATGTAATATCTTTTTTATTTAATTTACGTCTTTACTACTAAAGCAGTTCTGTTTTCTTGTGGGTTCTTAAGTGTTAAACAGCAGGATGAGATATGGCCTGAAATATGCATCCATAGATGCTGCTATAGTCTTTATTTTAAGGTTTTGTTGCCTATCCTTAAATTTATGTTAAATTCAAGTAATATAATGTTTAAACGAGTGTAAAGCGGACTAATAACGTTGCGGACAGTATCTGTGGCTTAATAGGATGTATGCCTTTACGGATAAATATGATCATTTTCTTTTTACATGCCTTACAATGTATTATCTTATGTAATAGTTTAGGCTGAAACACTTTCAGATTTCGGTACCCGAAAAGAAAATCTACTTAAGTATTTACTGCTCAAACTCAGTGTCAATGAAATCGCACTCTAAGTAAGATTCATAACCGTGATGAAACCTAATCACATCAGCAACTTTCCTGAAGTTTTGCTTTCAATTTATTATTTAACAAATTTTACTTTTATAATTGTGATCAATTGAATTTAAAGGTATCTTGTTTGTAAAAGAGCAATACGCAGAACAATTTTTATTTAATTTAATGAAAAAATTTCATTTAAGATAAGTACTTGGTTAAAATTAAATTTTTACAATTTGCTTAAATATACTGATATATTTTGCAATTTTTTAATTATAGACAAATATTTTTCTTTGATTTCCTATATATAAATATAAATATATATTTAGTGCTACGAATTTGGTTAATTATGACAATTTATCGGTCTATATCGATTATAATTTACTCATTTTATGGGTATTTTATTATATTATATTAATGTTTATTTTGTCCGTGTGTTGCGCGTGTTCTGTGTGTGTCTATTCTACAAGTTCGTCTAAAACTGATGAACATATGAAATTGAGATTCTATTTAAATTAAAAGAAAATAATATCATTTAAAAGCAATGAACTCAATATTCATATAATGAATTTCAAAGAAATCAGCAATTTGTTTTCTTTTTACTAGTAAATAGAGAAATAAATTAAGAAATTTAGCGAGCATGTTGCATTAGGTAATATACAATCGCTATTTCTATAATAAAAATTAGTCCAATAGCAACTGAGTAGAATGTGGTAGAAACTTAAAACACTATATCTCTTTGTTTGTTTTACTGGATTACGGTAGACCAATCAAAATTCTGTAAACGTGATTACCATGGTTGTGTTTCGAATTGTGTTTGTTTGACAGGTTTGATACTAATACAAATGATATATTTTTAAAATAGCTTGCTTAGAACAGGCACTAGTCAATTCGGGTCTATATTTATTTAAATTCATAATAAATATTTGAATTTATTTTGACGAGCAAGATTACCTTGACTCAATCTTTCATTTTAATTTTGTCCTACAACAGGAATTAAATCGATCATTTTCAATCAGTTTTGAATATATGCTTTAAATATATTCAATTAATGATGTTTTCATCGAAAATGTTGGGTAAAATAAAGATGGGGATAGTTTCCTTTTCAATTTTTCAGTAAATGTGATTCAAAACTCATTCGGGGCGTCTTAAAAACAAATGCATTCGCAAGGCAAGTACAAAGGAATTTCAAAAATCGGAAGAGAATTTCTGCATTAAGTACACTAAATGAAAGAATTGCCCATGCTGAATACTTCAAAAAGAGCTACATTAGGCATTTGCCTTCTCTGAGTATTTTTTTGATACACTTATATATTGTTATCTATATTTGTAATGAAGAATATTACGAGTAATTCAATCATCCACTTTTTATGCACATCTAAGAATGCCGGGAAACTTCTTACTGCAGAAAATTTCTTCACACAATTCCCGAATATTTACAATAATTTATGTTCAACAGTTTAGTGTAATATTCTTTTTCAGTATTCTTTGTAAAATGTATCTACATGAAATAGTTTAGTTTATTTACTTTACTATCATAAAAAATTGTTACCTGAATCTGAGGCCATGCTAGTATATTACAATGAGTTAATATTTTTAATGTACATATTTATATATCCAGTATTATGTAAAAGAGCGCTCTCATTTGCTAAAATTCTGAAAACGTTTCAATTGGCTGTAACTGTAATGCCAGTAATTCGCGCAAAATAAAAACTTGAAAATTATATTTTAATAGAAACTTGATTTTTATATTACGTCATTAAAATTACAAAATAGTTTGTAGAAGAAAGTCAAATTATCAATAATGAATTACTATTTTACTGTTTTCAATTTCTTTAATTTCTCTTAGAACTTTCAATGTTTTCGAAATTCCAACATCATGTATATTTAGAAGAGCAAGGTCCAGTAATTTTATTCCTTTAATGCAGCTTAGAATACCATCACCCAGTTCCGGATTATAGGATAAGTACAAATATTCAATGTTAATATTATTGATCAAAACGTCTTCAAGACATTGTAAGCTATTATATTTTAATCCTGTTTTTTGTAAGTTTAGTGATTTTAAAGACTTCATTTCAGATTTCTTTAGTGCTTCTAGGGAAACATTACCGAGGTCAGGATTAAACGACAAATCGAAATCTTCTAACATTGCACAACTTTGAAGAACATTATTCAACATCAGTTTGCATTGATTGTTTAAACCTACGTTATGAGCATGTAAGATCTTCAAATTTTGTAGATTTCTATCCTCGAGCAGCTTTATCGCATCGTTTCTTAGAAATATATTGTTGGAAATATTAAGGTGTTCCAAATTATTTTCTAGTTGGTTTAGAATGTTGGATAAATCTGTGTTCAGATTATCATATTTCAGTAAAAATTGAATTTCAAGTTTCTTCAGCTGTTGAATATCTAAATTTTGAAATTTTTTAAGGAAAAATTTTAAAGAATTTTCATCACAATAATTAAGATCGTACTCTGAATCATCTTTGAAATCTGTGTAAGTCATACCTTTCAAAATTGACTTTTCAATGATGTCTGTTGATATGTATTCAACATCCTCAGGCTTGACATATTCATTTGAGTTCTGCCATCTTAGCAAAACGTTTCTTGAGGAATCACCTTCTTCCAAATAAAATATACAATTCTCATCACCTATTTTAAGTGGACAGTTAGCACCCAATTTTGAAAGTGGATTCGGCATTAATATCCGTAAATGTGGTATTTCAATGTACTCTAAGTCTTTGTTATTTAATTGAAATACATCCAGTGCTATTTGAAGAAATTGTTCTGGTAATTTCACTTGTGATTTCAATATCTTTAATATAATTTTGCCTTTAACATCTATGCGATCAAAAAATGACAACATAAGAGAGTGTATTAATTTCAAAAATCGATTATCAAGATTAAGCCGTTTGCCATCGTCATACAGCTTTAGAACGTACTTCAATTGATTTTCTTCCTCTATGATTTCTACAATATTTCTGATCTTGTCAAGTGCAGATTCGAAGTCATCTATCTAAATAAAATGACTTGCTAATATTTTCAATATTGCAAAATTCATAAAGAATTTTATAATATTTAAAATAACTAAGGATTTAAAAATTAATGTATCCTCTTTACATAAAGAACAAAGATAATATACATTAGAAGATCTTGCAGCATATTGGAAATTTATGTTGATGCAATTTTATTCTGACGATGATTTTTAAAAGATCTAAAACGCTGAGGTCGGGGTATTTTCTAACTAATGTATACTACATATATATATATATATATATATATATATATTACATTATAAACAGAAAAAAATTTACCAACGTGAAATACGAATATGATGAGAAAGTTTCCAGACATAGCTGATGATGACGTGCTAAAGAAATGTGATTCCTAGATGCAGATTTTGATATAAGCATATTTTCAAATATTTGTGGTTCAGAACACAAACGTTTATCATATATGTCTGAAATAAGTAAGGCAGTTTGAATGCATTTTTGCTCTTCACTTAAGCAGATGCACTTACGATGGTGTCCAACAACGTCAGTTTTTAATCGATTTTCGATGAAGTGCATTCCTTTTGAAACCAAATTTTCCTTAATGTCTGAAAGGGGTAATGGCTTAGTTAATTTGTTTAGTATAGAAACTACAAGAAAAGCAAATATGATGTCATACTCTGAGTCCAAATTAAGCATTTTGTTATGATAGTCTAGAATAATAAGCTGTGCAAATATCGAATAATAAGTTATAGGCTTCAGGCACTTTAAAAGTTTTGGGGACTTTGAAATGCTTAGTCTAGTTCTAATATTTTCACTAGAAATAAGTTGTGGATCACAAAACATATATATTCGATTGATTGTCATTGCTTCTAAAATTGACAATTCGATGTCTTCAAAGACATAGCTCTTAATTTCAAACTTTAGAATATTTGCTAAGATGTCAGCACATTCACTGGAACTAATTGAAATAATTGTATACGTATTGAACTCAGAAATAAGTTTGACAATGGTGTCTGTTTCGATATTCTCGACGTCATCAATAATAGTTAGAATAGACTTTCTAAATTCTTCCTTCTCGAAAACTGCATCAAACCATTCTGGAAGCTCATTGCAAATGTTCCTAAAAAACTTACAATCAAAACTAATGGAATTCCTACCCATTAGAAAAACTTGTCTCATTTTCAAGTAATTTAGTGGGAGATATAATATAACTTTATAACGTTCAGGGATTCCGTTAACATGTTTTTTGAAATCCTTGATTAGATCCATTAATGCAAACGTTTTTCCGGTTGCTTTTTCCGATTGAAAAACTACTCCATTCTTTGTTGAATTTAACAACGTATATAAAGAAAACAAAAGATTTTGTGGTACATTTCCAATGTCAAGCTTTTCTCTTTTTTGTACTCGGCAAATTGGACAAACTCTAGCCAAATAATTTTCTCCGATTTCTATAGATTGAGTAAACAATTTATTAAAAATAATTTCATAAAGTTTATCCCGCCAAAATTCATTAAGCTCCATCGCAAGTCTCTTTGTCCCGGGTATTAGTGCTGCAGGCATTGAAAGATCATGATATAGATTTTCATCAGGAATAATGAAGTCAGAAAGTACAGGAGATTTACTAGGATTAAAGCTTCCATCTAAGTTGCAATATATAGTTTTAATGTTGGAATCTCTTGCAGTGTTTAGTTCATCCCTAAAATATATTGTTTAATGCCGTGCTTCATTAATTTTTAATTTTATTGTTACTTTCAAAAGACCAAAAATATATTTTTTTTCAAGTATATGAATAAGAATACAACATAGAGCTTTATCGAATAGAAAGTTCTTCATCAATTTGAAATTATATATATATATAGATAAATATATATATATATATATATATATATATATATAAAAGGTTGATATTGATTTTGCATCCGTGTTCTTCAATTTTAAAACGTATCTTAAAGTGCTTAGCATCTTATCGTGCCTTTATAAGGTCCTTAAACAATACAATTATAGAAGATAAAATATGCATTATTGTTGACTTCAACTTTACAAATCATGATTTAGAAATTGGAATTTCTAGGAATTATTATGAACAACACATTATGGATCTACTACTAAATCAGAAGCTTTATCAAACAGTTACTTTTCCTATTTACAAGAGCGATAATACTCTCGATCTTGAGTTCATAGATGACGATTGCTTTGAAGCAAAATTACTTACTCCTGCGTCTGACAGTTTCTCTGATTATGGAATAATTACTACAATTTTAATCTTTTTACAGATCCTTTTAAGCTAGGTTATTTTAATAATACTTCCTCATACTATACTTCCTCATACTCTTTTTCTCAGGAAAATGTAAATGACTTTAAGCTAAGCTTAACCTCTCCGCTTTTTTCATTTAATCACCTTCTTGATAATTCATCTTATATTGATGCATAACATAACCATAAATGTGATATTATTAACACTTACGTTAAAAGATTTTATTTTAACTCGCACACTATTCATCTATCATATAAATTTGAATTGCTTAAACGAAAACTACCTTTATACCAAAAATACCTGATCAACTCATTTTAATTCGACGACAACTATCAGAATCTATCGAACTTGATGCGACATAATGTGCTGAAAATTTCACTAATAAAGACAACATTAATAACCGCTACAAGTTTCTTCATTCACTAAAGTCATATTCTCTTTCCTCACGAATCTTTTGGAATTCTGATGTTGCAAGTAATTGATTAGAAATAAGTTCTATGCTTAGTCATTACTTTGCTTCAGTATATCAACATGAATCAATTCTAACTCTATTCGATTATGGTGTGATAATGTGACTTTAAAAAACGAAATTTTCTGCCTCCTTAATAGCTGCTCTTGTTAGGATGTGGTTTAGATTACTTACCTAGCTCATTTCATATTTTTCAACGTTTCAAATCTTTGTGGAAGCTTGCATTATTTCGAATGACCCGGAAAACAGCCAAAATTTTTCCATCACTTAAATTAGACAATAGAAATACCATGCTTAATTGTAGATCAATCACTGTTGAACCAAATCTTTCTATGCTTTTAGAAAAATTAATATTTGAAAAACTTTTTACAGCAGTGCACCCTTTACTATCAAAGCATCAATCTGGATTTATAGAGAAACAATCAACTCTTTTACAACTTTTGATTTGCTTAGATGAAGTATATCATTATTTGACATAAACTCTCCTTTGCTTTCCTTTTATCTTGACTTTAGCAAAGCATTTGATAAATTATCGCATTCATTATTAATTGATAAACTTAAAAATGTTTTTGGTATTTCTAGTCATTTATTAGCATTAATTAAATCATATTTATCACGAATATCTCAATGTGTCAATATAGGTGATGTCATATCAAATGCATTATCAGTACTGAGTGGAATTCCTCAAGGCTCTTGCTTAGGACCACTTTTATTTCTTTGTTTTAAAATGACCTTGCATCTGTATGCAAAGGCTAATTTCAATTATTATTTACTGATTATTTTAAATTAGTTAGCTTGATGACTTATCCATCGTTTATCATTTATCACTCAAATAGCAAGCATTGTCGGATAACCAATGGTTCATTAATGGAATCAACGGCCAATAATGGCCATTCATTTGCGACAATTTTACAAAGAAATGATTATATTATTGTTTATAATATGTGCATTGCATTAAAGTTTAATTTCAATTTTCAAAAAGCATTATTTATCAGTTTCATTTAGACCATTGATCGTCTGACAATGGCCCATTAATGGCATTACTGGATCGATCTGCCATTTAGCGAACAAATACTAATTATAATGATTTAGAATTTTGCCAGATCAAATTAAGTATCATAAAAAATGAAATTTCTTACACTTCAGTAGTTGAAGACACAATCTAGTATGCCAGCTTTTGTTTTTATGAGTGCTGTATAAAGAATTCAATCGTTTGCAGCAAGGTGTTCAATCATTAGGATATTGTGCTATACACAATAAAAAATCATCTGTGCTCTTTGCTCAAGAAATTTATACCAAGTTACGAATTATAACTCATAATGTAATATTGGACATCATCAGTGGACTGCTGGTGGGAAAATGTGGCACTTGTGACAGCTGATGCGGCATCAGTGGCAAACTTAGTAATCAATAATCAATGAACAGATGCTTGCAACTCACGTTATTAGTTTGATCCTTATAATATAAAAAAGGAATTGCGAAAAGCTTTCTTGAAATTTTTAATTTGTAAAAATTATAATATAACTGCTAAGAGAATTTTCAAAATAATTTATTCTTGCATATTTGGACGCCTTGAGATTAACTATAATATAATATTGTTATTTTATATATAAAAGTACTGCTGCGGTCATCTGCCATTAATGACCATCAATGGCAACATTCAATGGCCCATAGTCGGTTCATTAATGGCTTGCTATTTGGGTAAAGACTGGATTTGAATAACATGATTTTTTTTAGAAAAACCTATTCTAATACCATTTATAATACATCAAGTGTCCTCCTTTATCGTTCAGTGGAAAAACTTTTTATCTTACAAATGAGGTTTTTGATCTTGGTGTCTATATTAAATCTAAATTGTCATGGTTTCGACATATTGATGAAAAAATCTCTATTTAGCACTTCGACAAATTGTAAATTAATCAATGGTTCTATTTTAATGTACACTTCACCCATATGGTATGCGAATTTAACAGATGTGCTTAAGCTCGATCGTTTTCAATCAATGTCCACAAAGTTTACTGGAATTTCATATAAAATCGTCTTTTAAAGTTGAAAATTCTCCCGATTTCTCTACAATTGATTTGTTATTTTTGAATAAATTAGTAACTGACAAATATGCCACAATTATTTTTATCTTTATTTCGCTTTATTCTCCAAACTATAAGAACATGCGTTCTCAAGATCTAATGTTATTTCAAGTTAAGAAAACTTGTAAGCGAAAGACAGAATTATAATATTTAATCGTATATATCGTTTGGTTAATTTTCTTCAAAGAACAGCGACCATTAAAATGTTTTACGGTACTTCGATGTTTAAGACGATGCTGTTTGAATATGCCTTTGAACATCTCAACCTTAAATTTAATGAAAACTATCACTGTTCTAAAATTTTCGTTTTTTTATTATTATTATTCCACAACTGCAAACATTGATAGATTTTCTTCACGCCTCGGATGGGTTCATTCAAAGGAAAGAAATAGAGTCGGGGTCGAAAAGACTTAAAACAAATCGGATGTTAACCCTGGGTAAGCCAGGCCTTTTTTCCTTTACCTCAATAAACCTAGTAATAAAATGGGGAATTTTGAAATCTATCGTTACTTCATTAGTTTCTAAAAAGCAATAAATTGATCACTTTTCAACGTGATCCCGATTTTTTAGATTCCTTAGTGCGAAAAGATTTCAAAAGCATTTCGTTGATTGTGTTTTTGATGCAAATTTCGAGATTTACCCAGTCGGTTTGGCAAATGATTTGCTTGACTTCACCCCACTACCGGAAGTCTGAACTTAAATGACGTCTGATTGGACCATTAAGCTGGCCAACCTAAAAAGCTGCAACTACATTATTTTCTTTTCAACTAGCGGTTTTATCCGTTATCAGAGCTTAAAAATGGCTCTCATAATACAGAATTTTGCATGAGTACAATAATCAATTATAAAACTCAATAAATTTAAAAAGTGTTCGAAATCTTTAGAGTTATTAAAGGATATATAAGCACTTTAAATGTGATAAGAAATATCAAAAAGCACTCTACTTTCCTTATATGAATCAATGCATTGAAACTTATTGATTCATGATTATAAATATTAATTCAATATCAACCATTGAATAATTATCTAAAAATAGGAACTCGCTTTCTTCAAAATATTTATGCAATTTAAAAAATAACTTACATGCAATTTTTACTTTTTTCATAGCGTTTGCTTATCAGTGAAATTACACAGTCTTTTGCAGGTATTACTTTCTTTACACTAACTAATTTTCCATATAAATCATTTTTATCAATCCATATGTCCGCATGAGGAACTATCTTCCTTAGTGTTTCATCCACTTTTCCAAGCTTTGGGTTTTGTAAATCTTTATGGTCCCCATGACAATAAGAAATGAAAATCTTAATTGCAGGAAATGGTGGCATCAAATATATGTTCTCTGATGGCATAGCTTCTGCTTATGCTCTTAACATTTGACTGTGTGCACTGATAAAAATGTGCAAACAAATATTGTGCAGCATTACGTCATAATATGATGATTGTTGATAGCAAATCAAAGAGTGTTGCAATATAATTATAATTCAAGCAATGATTTAGAAAGTCAACTTTCTACTAATTTACACATCATTTAGATTTTTGAAAAAGTAAAATGCTATTTTTTCTTATGGTAGTGTTGGCTACCATATTTTATGAGAATTTCATCATACTTTTTGTAATGCTTTCTTCCTGGTTTTCCATTTGTTAAATTCTAGGATATGACCGTATCAGGGACGGATTTCTATAGCTCGGAATTAGAAATTTACTCAACCGAAATTTGGGACCCGATCCGGTCCCGCTATCTGATCCCTTTCCTTAATATTTGGCCCGCTCCCGATTTAGTTCTGCAAGAATTACATAACTAAAAATTGATCTATTTTTGTCGTAAGCAAGCAAAAGAATAAAAATTATTCAAAACATTGTATAAAACTGTAATAAAGTGCAATAAAAATACAAGTAGCTATATGTCAACGTAAAAATTAAAGTTCATTGACACATTTCGATCAAGGTTGCACCGCCTATCCATAATAGTCATTTCATCAGCGAGGCTGCAATCGAGTAATTATTTTTAAGTTTTTATAAAGTGAGTTCGCTATTCCAAATATATTAGATGATGTTTCCTGTAAGAAAAATCGCAAATGACAAAGTTAACCTTTTTCTGTCTAGGTCTCGTCCCGTCCCGTACCGCAAAATTTAGTCTCGATACCTGGTCCCGTCCAGCGTGATCGGGACTAGCCCCGCAAATCTCTATCCTTCAAACGGTCTCTGAAGTAAGTCGTTGTTCGAGGATTTCACTTCTTAAAACCACTTGTTTGATGGGCATTAAGTCTATTGACTTATAAGAATTTACTATCTAACTATTATATAATATATATATATA
>CABFPE010000416.1:111774-124445 GCA_900660155.1 Hofstenia miamia | reverse complement strand
CTTGTGCTCATACCACTTGTCTCCGGCTTCTAACCCATGCTGCCTGCTCAAACTCCAGTGTACCATTCTTCCCACGTTCTCATACCTGAACTTATACTCATTCTGAGCCAACTTCTCACTCCCTGCTATCAGATGATCTACTGCCTCACAATCTTTCTTGCATAGCATACACTTATCACTTACTTCTACTCTTCTGTCTATATGCTTCTTCACTCAGTTTGTTCTTATTGCTTTCTCCTGTGCTGCCATTATCAATGCTTCTGTTTCTCTCTTCAGTATTGCCTTCTTTAACCACTTGTTGCTCTCTTCTCTGTCTCACATTTCTGTGTTCCTCCAGTATTCTCCATGCATTGCTTTCTGCCTATACCTTGTTTGTCTCTGTGGTATGCCTTTTTTCCTTCACTCTCAGTTCTTATCTTCCTTAACTCCCTAGTGACCTCCAGTATGGACCCCTTAGGTTGCTCTTCTACATAGTCCTTTAGCCCTAGTGCTTCTGCTTCTACATTTTCCTCTACACTTAGCAGTCCTTTCATTCTTGTTCTACCTAACTATTCCTGCCCAAGTATTATACTATTCTGCCCATTCAATGCTGACTTTTGTGGTATCCTCCTTACTCTCCTCTTGTATTCTTTTCTTAACTTCGTCGTCATTTCCTCATGATCTGTTTTATCTTTCTCTATCACACCTAAGTACTTGCAATCCTCTTTGACTTCCTCAATCTTATTCCCACTGCTCGTTCTCAAACCATCTCCATCTATGCACTTACCTCTGGTCATTGTCACTGTCGCACACTTTCCTAATCCAAATTCCAAACCAGAATCTCTGCTTGCCTTCTCCAATGTCTCCACTTGCTTCTGCAACATCTTCCTTGAACTAGCATACATCTTCAGGTCATCCATGTACCACAGGTGACACACTACTCTACCATTCTTTTTTAACTTATATCCTATACCTGTCTCCTTTAACTTCTCTGTGATGGGAATTATGCTAACTACAAACAGTAGTGGTGCTAAGCTGTCTCCCGGGAATATGCCTCGCTTAAACCTCAACCTGTGTCCTTCTATCTCAGACTGCCACTTTCCCATCTCCCTCTCTAGAAACTCAACCCATTTCTGTGAAACTCCATTGACCTCTAACGTCCTCAATACCCACCTATGTGATATGCTGTCATAGGCCTTCCTGTAGTCTATCCATGCCATTGCTAAGTTTGTCTTCTTTCTTCTACAATTCTCCACCACTGCCTGATCTATCAACAACTGATCTTTGCATCCTCTCGTCTTTGCCCTACATCCTTTCTGCTCCTCTGGTATCAACCTGTTCTGTTCGAAGTAACATGCCAGCCTACTTGAAATCACAGAATTTAGCAATTTCCAAGTTGTTGGCAGACATGTTATTGGCCTGAAGTTGCTTGCCTCGCTACTTTTCTTTGGTTCCTTCTGTATCGGAAATGTCCTTCCCACTACCATCCACTCTGGGCACCCACTCACCACACACTCCTCCAATGTTACTGATAGTCTCTCACAAACACTTGTGAATTATCATGAACATGTACGGAAAAAGTAAATTTTATTATATATTATTTAGTTATCTATGTAATGTTACAAAATGTACATCTATATTATACAAATCCACATCCACATGCTTCAAAACATCCCCATTTAACTTATTATGCATATACAGTTAAATTCAGTACCCTTCTTCTTAATCACCTCAATAACTATTTTATTCCATAAGATTACTTCTTTCAGGAGATATTAAACTCAACCCAGGACCAATTATAGAAAAATCGCAAATAGAAAATAAACTAAAAAACTACTGTAATAACTATAAACTAGTTTATCTCAATGCTAGAAGCCTCAATTTAAACAGAAATGATTTTCTAAACTTAATAAATAAGATAGGACAAAACGAAATATTCTTAATTACGGAAACTTGGTTACAGCATAACACTGATCCTAATTTGTTTAATCCTGACCGACATTATTATGACATTTTCATAAAGAACCGATTAGGTAAAGGTGGCGAGCTCATGATTTTCGCTCCCAAATATTTAAAACCAGTACTTAAATTAGAATATAAATTAAAACACGATATATTTGAATCACTCTGGATAGAAATTATATCATTTTAAAATAACAACAACTGATCTTTGCATCCTCTCGTCTTTGCCCTACATCCTTTCTGCTCCTCTGGTATCAACCTGTTCTGTTCGAAGTAACATGCCAGCCTACTTGAAATCACAGAATTTAGCAATTTCCAAGTTGTTGGCAGACATGTTATTGGCCTGAAGTTGCTTGCCTCGCTACTTTTCTTTGGTTCCTTCTGTATCGGAAATGTCCTTCCCACTACCATCCAGTCTGGACACCCACTCACCACACACTCCTCCAATGTTACTGATAGTCTCTCACAAACACTTGTGAATTATCATGAACATGTACGGAAAAAGTAAATTTTATTATATATTATTTAGTTATCTATGTAATGTTACAAAATGTACATCTATATTATACAAATCCACATCCACATGCTTCAAAACATCCCCATTTAACTTATTATGCATATACAGTTAAATTCAGTACCCTTCTTCTTAATCACCTCAATAACTATTTTATTCCATAAGATNACACTGATCCTAATTTGTTTAATCCTGACCGACATTATTATGACATTTTCATAAAGAACCGATTAGGTAAAGGTGGCGAGCTCATGATTTTCGCTCCCAAATATTTAAAACCAGTACTTAAATTAGAATATAAATTAAAACACGATATATTTGAATCACTCTGGATAGAAATTATATCATTTTAAAATAAATGCCATAAAGAACTGATTAATATCACATACAATCCCAATAAGGATTATCATATTGACTATTTAAAATTTAAGGCAAATGAAATATCCGAAATAAGTGATCTCTAATATTCTATAAATATATTTGGTGACTTTAATATAAATAATTTTAATAATCTCGAAAAAATCGTTAAAATAATTTTGCGCAACATACGATTTTCATTGTGTAAATACTGACTGTCCTACACGACAAAACAATTTAATTGATTACTTCCTAACAAATTCCGACTTAGTTTTTAGATTCTTCATGTTTGAATCATTCAGTGACCATGCTCTTTTCACATATATAAGTAATATAACTACCAAATCCAATAAATTTAAAATAATTTATGCAAGAGATTATCTAAATTATTCAGACGAAATAATGGAAACACTTTTGAAAAACATATCGTTCAATTATATATACACATTAAAATCTGGATCTTGCATGATTAATTATATTTCAAAAGAAATTTGCAATGCAGTTAATAAAGCGGCACCAATTAAGNAAAAAAATTCCAACTTGGTTTTTGGATTCTTCATGTTTGAATCATTCAGTGACCATGCTCTTTTCACATATATAAGTAATATAACTACCAAAACCAAAAAATTTAAAAAAATTTTTGCAAGAGATTATCTAAATTATTCAGACGAAATAATGGAAACACTTTTGAAAAACATATCGTTCAATTATATATACACATTAAAATCTGGATCTTGCATGATTGATTATATTTCAAAAGAAATTTGCAATGCAATTAATAAAGCGGCACCAATTAAGTACCGCAAGTAAAATTAAAAGCGCGCAAGTTTGCTTTATCAAATGCCGACGATAGTGACATACATGAACTAGTAAGTATTAAAAGAAAATTGTTTGATCTCGCTCAAACAGAACCGGCATCAACTAATTGGAGTAATTACGAAAAATCAAAGAGGATTATTAAACAATTAAGAAATAAAAAATCTGCCTTAAAAAAGATTCTTCAATAAACTAAATAATACAAACGAAAAATGGCGATATATTCATAAAATTTTGTGAAAAAGTAAAGGAATTTCAACTGATATTAATGAATTAAGTATTGATAACCAAACTACAACAGAAAAAACAAGAATTATAGACCAGCTAAATACAATATTTAAGGAACTTGGCGATTTCAATTTTCCCCAATATAATAGAAAGAAAAATATTAATAAATTCCCAGGAAAAACATACTTTTTTTTAGGCTCATAAATGCAAATGAACTAGAAACCATAATTAAAACTAGACACAAATAAATCAACGGCATCCTATAATCTTCCAATCTTTATTATTAAACGTCATTTTCATATCTTTAGTGGACATCTACTATTTGCATTTAACCAATGCATTATTGATAATGAATTCACGGATATATTTAAGAAATCTGACATAAGCCCTATATATAAAAAGGCGTCCTTCTAAACGCAGAAAATTATAGGCCCATTTGCATTGGCCATCCCTTTAGTAAACTATGTGAAAAATTATTAAATAATCAAATAAATGCATATTTGATATCTGAAAATATTCTTTCAAACAAGAAATTTGGTTTTCGTAATAGTTATAGCACTCAAGATGCAATTTTATCAATATCAGAACAAATAAAATCTAATTTAACCCTAAAAAATATAGTTGTGTTGCACTCTTTGATTTGAGCAAAGCTTTTAACTCAATGTATTTTGACATATTAAAGGACAAATTAATATATTATAACTTTGATAGCAAATCCGTTAACTTAATAATGACTTTCCTTAAAAACCGACAGCAAAGAGTTATACTTAGAGGTAAAAAATCAAAATATATTATGTTGGACCGTAAGGTTCCACAGGGCACAGGTCTCGGAAATACTCTATTTGCAATATATGTTAATGACATAAGTCAACAGGTAAAAAAACAGAAAAATTTATCAATATGCAGATGATGCCTGTCTTATAAGTCCTGATATAAATGCCTTTAATGCAACTAAAAATCTCCAATATGCCATTGAAAATTTAACAAAATATTTCTCAAATAATCAATTGAAAGTAAATATTGAAAAAACACAATTTATAATATTCTCCCCTAAGACAAACAGAAATCTCACAAAAANAAAAACATAGAACTTAAATTAAATAATGTACCAATAAAGCAAAGCGAATCTATTAACTATTTAGGCGTTGCAATTGGCAATGACTTAAACTTCGAACAATTCTTCATGGCTAAAATTAAAAAATGGCTTCTGGAGTTAGGTATCTTTATCATCTCAGAAATATTTCAAATACGTACCACAAACAATTAATAAATGCACTCTGCCTTTCACACTTTCAATATTGCTCATTCCTCTTTACAAATATTAATTCAGAACATCGCATCCTCCTGTCTAAAACTTTTAAGTGGTCCCTTAAAATACTCAATTTTGCACAAAAACATGACAATGCATCCCATTACCGATTAAAATTCAAAATACATCTCATTATTAATATATCTCATTATTATCAAATTCAAATGCATATGTTTTCAATATTATTGAAATTAAAATTTGGTCAAGCTGTATTTTCGTTTTTAAAGCAGTATATTAAATTAAATGAACGGTGTAAAACATTTTTATGCTTGGATAAATATTTTAATAGTTTCCACCACACAGCAACTAAATTACGAAATAACTTAAATAGAGAAATTAACTTTGAAAAAAATTACAAGAAATTCAGAAAAAATTGCGAACATTCCTCTTTAATAAACAATGCCTACTTAACGACAATAATACACTATATTCATTTGAAAATTTTGTATAAAATGCACACACACATTTTATATTATATATATTTATTATATTATATTTGTAAATAGCTTTTTGTAGTTTTGTAGTATATAGTTTTTTCTGTACCTTTTTCTTTTAGCAATAAATTGCTTTGAATCTTATCATTAAGTATAGAAACTACTGAAGATTTATGATTTTATAGTATGCCTGATTTATCGAGATGTTGGACAATTTTCGGAGTCCCACGTTAAATAGTTTTCAGTATTTTCTTTATTACTTAATGACTTTTGTAATTCGGTAAAAAGCATGGAGTTTTTGTCATTAAGCTCAGCTTGCCTACATTGATAGTTTGATGAGTGAAAACAAACTGCTTTAAATTTCAGACATTTGCAATTCAAATAATTTGTTGAAATCTTCTATTTGCTTATTAGTAATGTATAGAATGCTCAATAAAAAAGTATCCTTTACTTTCATCAACACAAGAAGTGCACTATGAAACTGTATGTTTGATTGAAAATATCAATTGCTTCTTTAAAAATCCATAACTTAACCGCATGTATTGCATTTAAGCATTTTATCAGTAGTTGATAGTGCATTGGTACAAGTGAAACAATAATATTCACATTGCACTAATAAATTTATATTAACATTAATTTCTTAAATACGAAACTTCTGCTTTTATATATAGTTTCTTAATTAATAAAAAATTTATGTTTCTTAAAAGATACGCACATCTTAGGTGAGAAAAATACAAATTCTAATTGTTTTACTAATATAGCATGCATTTATTAAATATTTAAAATAACTACCTGGTATTAGAGTGATGCTTAAAAACATAATGAAAATGCCAGAATTCATTATTGCTCAACAAGAATCTAGTGCAAATTGTCAATTGCGATAATCAGTTGTTTGAACACCTGTATTTGTAAAACGCTTAAATGATTCGTTAAATGAACTAGAAACGTATATCACTTTTTTCTAAAAGAATTGATTTTCAAAACTTATATTATCCAACTGTCTGATGGTGCATCCGATTAGAAAATGGTTTAGAATTGCTTTAGTCCGCATATCAACCCTGCCAATCGGTATTGAGTGACTTCTATTTAGGTGGATTTATGATATCAATTGTTCCTCCGTCTCTTTTTACCAACGTAGTATTTAAATTACTCCCGATATGTAGACTTACTTGAAACCATCACGCAATCTGCCAAAGTCTTCATGAGGTTGGTATGTTAACTTTGGGCCTCATCTGTGACCATCTACGCATCAATCAACGTTTGCTTACAATGCTGCAAGATGAATATCCATGGCTAGGCAAGCATTCCCTTCTGGAATTATCATATCACATGTACTATTTTATCTATTGAACGATCTGACCCGTACAATCAAGTCTATCAGGAAGTGTTGGATTAAGGAAAAGAAAAAATTTTAAGTTTCTACAACATTATAGAAGATTCTCCATCTGATGTTCGTTGTGCAGAGTGGAATCGTATAGATTCAATGTGGAAAGTGGGAAATTTTTGAAGCAGTCTGCCCTCACAAAATCAGCTATTTCGCAAAGTAATATTGAGCTAAAGATGAGTTATGTTCTCAGACCGATATCTGCCCAAATTCGCAATATACTAGTCTCATTAATCGCAGATTACTTACGTATCCTAGATATGAATTGGTTGCGTTTGTGGCATTGCGCGTCAAGTTTATTTCAAGTGCAGCTTATTTATGCTCTACGTTTTGCAAAACCAGACTTCAATCTAGTTTTTATTAAATGTCTCTTGATTAAAATGTATTTTTCCGTTCATATTCATTAATTTCAAAGAAGTTGATCACTAATTTTTGAATAATTTTTGTAAATTAATGAATGATTGTAATCTCACAAATAAAAGTAGAAAGGAAGATGGATAAGTTTGAATGAACAAATTGTAAATAAACGATTTGTTATTTATTGAAAACATATTCCAAACTGATTTTTGTTTTTAGATGGCGTATCTTTATGTATTTTAAAGGTTACGATTTAAAATTTTTCCCCGCCCTAGATAATTTTCAGCAATTCTCGACTTCATGGCCTTTTACTAGGTATCGCCTTGATATATATATATATATATATATATAAATATAATGTATATATATATATATATATATATAAAGTAGATTGAACATTCTAAGGTAATAGTTCAAACTAGCCATTAAAACAAACAAACATGCTTTTTCTCACGAGTTCAATGGTCGTAATGTAGCACGAAAAATTATTGAACCCTATCATTGTTTTGTAACAACAAATATTTTCCAAATATTATTTCAAACCTATTTATAAATTCCATTTCTGCATGCTGCATATACCAAGTCTGCAAAAATATGCAATATATACAATGTACATATATAAAAATGGTAGTACACGCAACAAGACAATCACAGATATATAAACAAAGCTAAAAATTTGACATTTAATGTAATTAACATTAACAAATTAGCTGTAATTATATACTAAAAGAAAAATATTTGTTTGCATGGTTCCATTTTGTCTTTTTGCTAAAAAGGGCATTGCTATTAGAATTTTTTAAAAATTTGTACTATGCATATGATGTAATAATAGTGCATATTATGATTTTACAACTAAAGTTTATTTCTAGTTATTCAGTTCTACAGTGGTAGTATTTATGTAATTAATCCTTGGCTGAATTTAAATTACAATTTTTAGTGTTGCAGATAAATGTAATTAACTTTCCATGATTATTGCAGTTGCCAGTTAAGGAATACATCGAATATAATCACACCCATACTATAGTATTCGCTCATTGGATTATAAGTTGATGATGTGCATTGCTCTCTAGTAAGACATCCATTTGTGATATTCGTCTGTTAAAGTTTAAATAAATGAACTTTGACCTTCAATATAATAACTGTCTCACCTAACCTTATGTAGTCATTATTAAGTCTCACTACGAAACTATATTTCTCATTGTCCTTAGGCATTAGTAAACTAATGTTCATGTTCCACAGCTTTTGTCTAGCATTGATGAGCCCCCTTTGCAATAGCAGGCTCATAAACACGTTCAACCAGGGCTGTGTGTTGTGCACATGACACAGTATGAGCTTGTCTGGTTTACTGCTACAAACTGTTTTAGCTGCTAAAGTAGTCTAAAATTATACCCACTCCCAATTTTCTTTTATAAATACAAAAGTGACCTGTTTTCAGCTAAGCAAATTGTGTAATGGTGTTAATTTGGCAAGTAAATAAATGCTGTTATATTTGTATTGAGTGCACTGCTTTCAACTCATGATAATAAACCCAATGGTTTTTATCAGTTGTGATTGAATCATGACCTTCTTTAGAAATCATGAACTGTTTAGTTAAGTTGTTAAGCACTGCACAGTCTGTTCAAATCAATAATTCCATATTATTAATGGGTCTGGCTTGGATATGACCTTTTTTCGCATTTAAAGACCTTTTGAGAGGCATGTTCTCCTTGTTCTTCTCTTGCTACACCAATGATCCTATTTAAAAAAACAATCAAAAATTTTGAGATTAAATTCAGTATCAGCTATATATTTTAATTTATAAATTTAAAAAGTTGGGCCGATTTAGTTGGGTTGTTAAGACAGAACTATTTGACAAAGTTCGGCCAATTAAATCATGCAGTTAAGATGGAACAAGTTTTGCATTCTACAAAAAATCCTGACAAAGTTGGAGCTGCGTGTTAACTACATGATTCTCAAAAGTTCCAGAATTTAAAATGACTGACAGCTAATAGGACAGATTTGATACTGCAGTATCTGATTTCCAAATATAGAGATTTTTGGGGAATTCATGAATTTAGATTTTTAGAACATTCTCAAAAGTTCCAGAATTTAAAATGACTGACAGGTAATAGGACAGATTTGATACTGCAGTATCCAATTTCCAACTATGGAGATTTTTCTTCCAGGTATGCATACCTTTGTTTCTGTACCTTTAATGTTAAGTTACTTGTAATTAAAAGCTGAATTTTCAAAAATAAGCACATTTGTCTCTATTAAAACTTTAACCCTATCTTGAAAAACAAGATTTATAATTATGTACATAAAACAATAGTATCAAGAAAATTAAACCTTAAAAGGTTAGAAAATATCTCAAACACAACAAATATTTAAAATTATTTACTCTCATATATTTATAAATATCTAAGTCTTAATTAATTTATAATTAATTATACATAAAAAGGTTACTTACTGTAACATGGACTGAGAAATTATATGTGACAAAAGAATGCTTGAAATGAAGGAAATGCCTCTTATGCAACTGCTTACGAGTGGAGTGCATATAAATTCCGTCTGCTGTCACAACATGTGTTCTCAATTTATTAAAAAATATGTTAAAAGTTAGAGTACTTTAGCACATCTGTTACATTACACAATTCTATCAAAATGATTTTGTTATTTCCAATGTATTGAAATATCAAAATCTATTGTAACATCCTCTACCAGGCTTTGTCATCTGATTTCTTTGTTATATTGTTATATTTAGAATGATACATTAGCGGGTAGGGATGTACTATTCTTATACTGCTTGACTCCTACATTATGAATTCCATTAACTGTAATTAATAGATCGTATAATGAACACTATTTTGGTGATGAAGCTTTGCAGCATCATTTCCAGTTGTTGGTAATTTGGGTATCTGCCCAAGGCGAATCTCCACATCCAGTAACAACCACTCTTCTACATTACAGTTGAATGAGTTCCACCTCTCAGCTCAGCAATGTAACTTATGTAACTCCTAGATCAGTGCTTACTCAAGACTCAACACAACTCGACTTAGTCTCAATTTGTAAAGTGTACTATATACTTGCAACTGGGATTGTTACTAGCTGCTTAGTTAATATTGTATTCAGCCATTACCAAAATATATTGGCTTTAGTGAATTAATTAGATACCTAGCAGCTTCCTATCCTACATGTAATAATCAAGACATGCTTGGTCACATTATTGGTCACATTGTAGTCATTAATTTGGATCTAAAATAATTTAGATATACTATTCCTAAGTTTGGCTTACTTGCCTTATCTTGAATTAATTATCAATATACATGTAAGAGAACAATCAATAGTCAGCTAAATAGAAATAAAAACTCCTAAGCATAGTCCTAGCATAAGTGCACTTTCATATGTCAGCACAAGGAACCTTGAGTTGTTCCCATGATGGGATCCTCGCCACTACTAAACACCAATTATTTAGCTCAACATTCTATTAAATAACCATAGCAAAAAACAAGTATAAGAATTCGGAAGAAATTTCTTTATCAATTGTTACAATGAATTTGAATCTATTTATAGTTAACTTGAAAAAGTACCTGTTGATTTCAAACTTTGAATTGTTCATCTGCCAATATGTGAATTCACCCCTTCATTTTGCCAAATTAGTAGGATCGACAAATACTAATTCTAATCAATTATTTCTTGGTTGCATAATACAAACTAATTTAGTTGATAATAAAGTTTTATAATATATTTCTAATCACATTTTAAATTCAATCTTAAGTTTTTTTAACTGATTTTCTTTCATTAGCAGCTTAAATTGTTGGATGATGCTACACTAAATTATCAAAATTTTTCAGGAGGCTAAAATTGTCAACCAGTATTCAAATGGTATATTCAGTTTGTTTTCAAAAAATTTAATTATCTACTAATTTATTACTAATATTTAATAGAAGCAGAATTTCAAGTTCACATAAATTTTACTATAGTAAATAGAAAAAAATCATAGAATGCATTACATTTAACTTTCTTTTTAATTAAATAATCTAATTACTTACTACAATGACTGTAAAAAGAGTAATAATTTGATTAAAAAAGAAAATATCATACAAACTAACTACACTGAAATGCTAAAATTAAACTCTTAGAATTTTAATTAAATGAGACCTCATTCAGAGTTATGGTTAAATAACTCCATGACAGTTATCATAGTATACAGGGTGTGACAAAAGTAACCAGACGCTTCATTTTACGAGAAATCTAACTATTCATAAAATTAATAAACGAATAATTTATAGTAGAATGTACAGTGTAGTGAATCTAAAGCAACTTACTGAGGTTATAATGTCCAAAACGACGAATCATAAAAGAAAAAAGTGTTCATAGCAAATGTTTCAGATTATGACCATCATGTTCAATGCATTTGTTAATCCGGTCAAGAACAGACCAGCACACCTTGTTCACCAAATCTAATGGTATGGCATGAATTTCTTTGAATAGCATTCTTCAGATCGTCCATAGTGCGTGGGTTTCTGCCATAAACTTTGTTCTTTAGTAAGTTTCAAAGTATCACAGAAAAAAGTCGGATACGGTCAGGTCCGGAGACCGTGCAGATCAATCGATGGGGCCTCTGCGACCCATCTACATGTTGGGAAAGTGGTTGTCCAACCGCTCTCGCACAAAAAGTGAATAATGGGGCTGAGCTTCATCTTGCTGAACTACAGTTTTTTGCTTTCATTTTGGAAGCGTCTGGTTACTTTTGTTACACCCTGTATGTATATATGTATATATATATATATATATATTTATATATATATATATTTATTTATTTATTCATTTAAATATATATATATATATGAAAAACTGTAAACCTATTCACATGTAGATTCTTGAAACCTTTGCATACAGTACTGCAATGTAAACTGAAGTAAGCCAGGGTTTCTTGTAATTTGATTTCATTTTAACACATCACACCTAAGTAGTGTAGGAAAGGCATCGGAGGTTACACAAACTGACATTTTGACCTCTGCGATATCGAGGGGGTGTTTTTAGCGACTCACCATTTGATTGACAGATGACTAATGAATTTCTGGCAGATTGCGATAACTCACAAAGCTTTCTTGACAGCTCGGGGGTAACTGGCTGACAGCTTGCTAATAGCTTTTAATTAGTGTACCATATTAGGGCCTATTTGCATGATTCATGTTCAAATTTAGTTTACACTTTTTGGCATGAGTAATTTTTGATAATATCACATTTGTTTGCATTACGACATGTTTAATATATACCGTATTATAACAACCCCTTTCGGGTTCACGTTGATAATATCACAGGCCATTTTTGGTATGAGTAATTTCG
>CABFPE010000416.1:90142-100346 GCA_900660155.1 Hofstenia miamia | reverse complement strand
AATGTGTTACAATGAATTTTGTCAAGTGCGATTTTGAAAGTTTTCCGGATTATACTGTAAGCTTCTCGAAATTATGGAAAATTAGCTTGTAATATTACATGTACATATTCCAAAAGGAGTTGTTATAATACGGTATATATTAACATGGCGTAATGCAAACAAATGTGATATTATCAAAAATTAGTCACCAAAAAGTGTAAACTAAATTTGAACATGAATCATGCAAATAGGCCCGAATATGGTACACTAATTAAAAGCTATTAGCAAGCTGTCAGCCAGTTACCCCCGAGCTGTCAAAAAGCACTTTGTGAGTTATCGCAATCTGCCAGAAATTCATTAGTCATCTGTCAATCAAATGGTGAGTCACTAAAAACACCCCCTCGATATCGCAGAGGTCAAAATGTCAGTTTGTGGAACCTCTGATGCCTTTCCTACACTACTCACCTAGCCATAAATTAAACCAAAATCCATGCTTAAAATACAAATAATACACTTATTAAAATTCCCAAAAATTATTAAAGTATTAGAATGTATTCTTAGCTTAGAAATAATATGCATGCAAATATCAGAATGTTTTTAAACACAATGTTAAATTAATGGGATCTATAGTCTTTGCTCATTTTGAGAATTTGGTATTGAAGGCATTGTTCTACTATAAAACAAGAGTAAGTATTTAATAGTTAAATCCATAAATTAGGAATTTCATATATGTGAATTCAGATGTTATAAAATATATTTACAGCTGCTTAATTTTTTCACAAAATGGCAAACTATTAAAATGAATATACCATATATACTTATTCTGATATTTCAATCATTTGTACAATTTTGACTTTGATTAGATGTTAAAAAATTTACTTCTTAAGTTTTAGACAAGGTATCAAATTATGTATATTTTTACTTGAACATTATTATAGCTGCTCTAATTCCTAACCTGAAAATTAAAAACATTGAAAAATAAAGTCTTAAATTACTTTTATTGCAACAATGTAATAAATGAGTTTTTTGCAAAAGTACTATGTGGTTAAGCTAAGTCAGGCATGGCTTCCAAATAACCATTGCTTCTAAAAACATGTTATAATTTTATTGGTAAATAAATTATCATTTATGATAAGATAGTAGTAATTTTTGTGTAAAATTAAATGACTACAAAATTTAAGTAATTACTTTAATTAAAAATATTTACTTTAGTAATGTATATGTAAAATTGCATTTTGTATTCCAAGACAGAATCATGGCACATTCTGAAACAATAAGATATTCTTCATTCTATATATAATTAATAAGAAAAATTGCAAATTATTTGCATAAACAGCTGTAATATAAGAACAGGGCCTACAAACACAAAAAATTGTAAACACCAGTAATCAACAAAAAATTTAAAATTGATATTACATTAAGATAAAAAAAATTATGTACAAATATTCAAAATGAAAATAATTCTGATGAATTCAAATATTATAAACATAACAATAATTATGATATATTTGCTAATATCCAACTAAAATTACCCTATTAAGTGATCTCTCTTGTGAAATTTCTTAAGCTGTGTAAAACTGGGATTATATGTCAATCAGAACTGAATAGAATAAAATAAACAGCTGCAAATTCATCAGAAGTCTTCTGCCAATAATAATTCGTTTTGTAATATAAAAATATTCAATTAGAATCACCTCCACAAAGTAATAGTTTTAAAAATTCTCACAATTTTTTGAAAAGTCCTTTACTAAATTCAACTTCATCTGCCAGAACATTGGCAGGGTCAGTTTCAAATTATAATGGCTGAATACATGCAGCAAAGCATATTTTACTCATAATTGTTTTGTAATACAAGCAAATTGCAACATTTAAAAAGCTATAGCTCTAAATACCTTATTTCCTTTTGTTTTTTACATACTAATTCAATATTTTATATTGCTATGTAGCAAATTTTGAAAACAACAAAAAATTTACTAAAGAACTGTAAACATTGTGGTAATTAAGTAAAAATATAAAAGCTACAATGACGACTTATAATGTAGAAGCAACATCCCTAGTTTGAAAACTTGGAAAATTTTGAAAAGTTCTTGAATAAATCTTTATTATTTGACTTCTTTCAGAGATCTTGGAAGTTTTATAAAAGAAATTATCAAGAATTTTTTAGTAGATTTCTTGCAAGGATTTTGAAAAATTGTTAAGAGAAATATCATGTTTGTGGTTTTTTTGCAAAATTTCAATTTTTAAATATTTCTTGAGTAAATTATTACAGGATGACATAAATTTATTTGTATGGGTTATATTTATAATAATTTGTTGTAAAATCCAAAATAGTAGTAACATTCATCAGCTGACACTAGTTGCAGGATTATTATACCAGTTTATGTATATATTTAAATTTTGTCATTATTATGTTCTAAAGTTTCTTCAATTTAAAAGATTTAAAAAAATACATTGTGAAAAGCTTTTATTTGACCAATTCTTTTCCAATTAAAAAGTGCCAGAATTTTTGATACTTTCAATTAGTGCTAACATTTCCAGTTTGCAACCTAAGATTGCCATTACTGAAAGCTGTATCTGCTCAAGCCCCTCAGGCACCATTACATGAAAGAAAAATGCCTCTTTCAAAATATGAAACTCTATCTAGAAAGGAATTGATCAAAAAAAATCACTCTTTCAAAACTGATATAAATGCAATAAAACAGAAGATAGAAGAAATCCAAATCAAAAATTACAAAAGTTTTGACATTATTCAAAAAGAAAATCAACACTTAGGTAAGGAAATAGCACTCTTGAAATCTGATAAAATCCAGATTGTTGACAAATACAAAAAACTACAAACGTCAACAAAGCAAATGTACTCCAAAATCAAAGAAATACAAACACAAAACTAATACCTCTGCAAAGAAAATCATGCACTTGAAAAAAAAACAAAATTCTACAACAAACAGTAGAAACATCAGACAACATTCTCAATCAGAATAACAATCTTTTGAAACAAGCTGAAGAAAGCAATAATCAAAACATACAATTGACAGAAAAATTGATTTCCAAAAGAGCAAAAAATAGGGCTCTACAAAACCAAGTTTGAGAAATCAGAATTCACCTTGAAGTGATACAAAATGTCAACCCTAACTTTACAATTTTAAATACTCCAGCTGGTTCAAACAAACCCATGCCTAGAAAAAATACTCTGGGACATCAGGTTCAAAATTCACCCATTCCAATAAGTGAAACAATTGCTCAACAATCCACTCTGATTACCATTTCAGATTTAACCAATGTGACACCACCTAGGACAAAATTTCATCAATCACCAATAATTAAACCTTTACTCAATAGCATCAATAACAAACTAGAGATATTAAATGATATGATGCTTGACTTATGTAAAGCCTATTGGCAATAGTAAATGTGTAAATCTGGCATCAAAAAAACTGCCTTCATTACTCCCTATGGCTTATTTGAGTGGCTCTACATGGCCTTTGGCCTTTGTAATGCATGAGCCAAATTTCAATGTTACGTCACTAGAGTACTACAAAATGACGACCATCATTTAGACAAAGGGATTGCAGCCTATATTGACAATATTTTGATAGCTTTAAAAGCCATACCAGACCACCTACAAAAATTTGATAAGATTTTACACTTACTCAAGTCATCAGGTTTAAAAATAAATGGACAAAAATGTCACTTTCTGCAAGAATCAGTTGTATTCTTTGAAAGAAAAATTGAAAAAGGAAAAATCAGCCTTAAAGAAGATGTACATGATACCATCGAAAAAATTACACCAGCTAATAACAAAAAAGATGTTCAACAGATATTATGTTTCTTCAACTATTACCAAATATTTATACCAAACATTGCTGAAGTTTTTCTAAGGAATTCATCCTTGACTGTGATGCCAACTCTGTAGCCATTGGTACAGCACTAAGCCAAATCATATACAGTATAGAGACACCAATTCAATTCTTCAGCCACAAACTCCACACAGCAGAATTGAAGTATGCCTCAACTAAATTTGAGATGCTTGCACTCATCAAAAGCCTGAAAAAATTCAGATAGTTCTTGCTATGACAGTCACAGTTCACCATCCACACTGATAGTTCTGGCATAAGTTGGCTTAAAAAGTTCTACAGAGATTGCTCCAACATTATTGCTCACTGGATCAAGTATCTAACTAATTTTAACTTCACTATAGTTCACAGGAAAGTGAGACACCATACAAATGCTGATCTTTTAACCACATTGCCACAATACCATCATGATGAAGCTAAACCTACACAAGAAAAAGCTCTATTTCCATTCATCTCCCAGACAGAATACCACAATTTGCCTGACATCAACATGGATAGGCAAGGCCATCCAGTACTACCAGTTTATCTAAAAGAGGAGATTAATGAACAAGAGATCATTAAACATCAACACAATTATATACAATTAAAAGAAATAATGAATAAAATAAAAACAACACAATTACCTAATTTAATCATATGACAACAATTACAAATGGGCTTTAACAGCAAACAGTCTTCTGTTTGTTATTGATAAACATCACAATTGAATCACATTACCTGAATACTATAAATGAGACATTGCTTGAAAATTCCATGAAAGAGACTATATTGGTATCATCCAAACAGAACAAACTTTGAACACCCAATTCATCTGTATAGATGTATGATGAATTATTACTGACGTCATCAATAAATGTACCATCTCTATCCCAACTAACACCACACATTTTCCAAAGCAAAAAACTAACCTTTAAAAAATTACATCAACTGGTCCAAATGATATTGTCCATGTTGGTATTCAACAATTGTTTAAAGACAATGAAGGCTTTCAATTCATACTCATATTAGTAGACAACTTCACCAAATATGCTCACATAGTCCCCATCACTGACCAAACAGCATGTACTGTTGCCCAGCAATATTACACACATGGATTCTCCATTTTGGTCCTATGACTACATTAATATTGGATAGAGGTCCACAATTTGAAGGCTCTCTCACACAGTTACTACTATAACAGCTTGACATTTTACATGAGCATGCTGAGCCATAACATCAGCAAAGCAACAGCATAGTAGAAAGACTTAACAAAACATTAATTAAGCTCATACATATTGCAACTTTCAGAGTTGGAGGCAAATACTGAAGATATATACTCCCCCATATTAAATACTTCTATAACACTAGTGTTCACTCCACAACTGGCATTACTCCATTCAAAGCAGCATATGGAGATGAAGTGAATACACCACTAGCAATGATTTATAAACAATATAAACCACTACCTAAAAATGATTACATGTTCATGAGCAATAGTTTGATGACCCTGTGACATTTTCTAACATACCCAATCCTCAACTTCAAACTTTGCCTACTTGCAAAGTGTGCACAAAAATCACAATCAATCCCATAAACTGGAATCTCAATCATAACATTCTTTTTAGCCACCAATGAAATGAAGCAAACTCTGTCAAAACCATCAGGCAGCAAGAGCAGCACTTCTCACACCTCCAATCATTGTTGCAGAATAAAACACTCACACCAAACTAGGAGTCCACCCTCACACCTGTCATACAGGTTGGATGCTGTTGGAAACTACACACCTAGTCCAGGAGCAATGACCCAATCACTACCAACCCATACACCTGTTGGAGTATTGAACCCTTCATCCTCTCAATGGCACAGCATGGAGAGTGAAGGTGTTTCCAGTGGCAATACAACCTTGCTGAGCACCTACCTATGTACAGATTGGGTAGCAATCTCACAGAGGGGTCTGATATGGACTCTGAGCATACCACAAAATGAAAATTAAACAGCTGAAGTAGAAGAGACAGTGTTACAACCAATGGCTTTACCTCAATCTAAAAAATGTCAACATTACTCACACTCCCATCTAAGTTCTATATCTTCAAAAAGATCTGCCTCTTAACAATGCTCATTGGAACAGCAGAATCAATGTTGTTCTCATCTTTCTTATGTTGGTTCTGAAATGTTACATCCCTACTTCATTGCCACCAGAACCACACATTACATTACCAAATCTCAGTTTTCTCTGGAGACAAAACTGTTCATAAATAAGCAATTGGATACTCCTAATCATAAAGTTAGTTTTTCTATATTGCCTTATCTTATAGATGCTGAAAACTGTCCAGCTATTAACACTCTTATTTTTTATATGCATGAGATGAGAGAAGAAAAGAACCAATCTTATTATCATGGTACTGTTCACACTAACTTTCTTGAAGAATTTCATATTACTAATCTCCACTTTCTACTCACTTACAAAATGATTTAATTATGCAATCAGAAATTAATCTTTCTCTAGAAAATGTACTAGTTATTTACTTTATCAAACCTGAAGAACTCTCAGATACCAAACTCATAGAGAAAATATCTCTTTCTTATAAACTTGCCAAAGCCTCTAAAATCAAACTCACTATTGTTGTTTTGGATACCTCTCAATCTCACCTAGTTGGAGCAGAATTTTATGAACTTGAACTAAGTTTACATAATTTCATTATTCTCTGTTCTACTAATTTTCCTATCCCCATTTTACCAGATTACAATTCCTCAATGGGAGCGTTATTACATATTGATCTGTATCTACACAGAATATGCCAACACCACCTCATTATGGTTGATAAACACTTCGCAGTAGACATCTTACTTCAGGCACAATCATATGAGTTAATCATGCAAAAACTGGCTCCTGCTACCACTACAGGCATTCATGTCAGCTTTGCATTTACTCAATCAGTCAACACCTTAAATGATATTGCCAGCATTTGGACCAACATCAAACCAATCATCCAACCAAAAACAACTGGCCTCACATTAACAGATCATCACCTTCCAGTAAATATCACTTCTCTGCAGAAAGATTACTGCATAACATACAACAAAGTTTAACAGCTCAGTATCAAACTGACTTTAGAAAAGCTTTCTTTGAGGAATCACATGCACCAGATGTCAATGCCAAATCAGCACTGTGACTAATTGTGATATATCTAACTGATGATGCTACCTTAGAATTTTCCATATCTCAAAAAACTCAGGACTCCATCTGCAAAAGCAAATACCACAAAATCTCATTCATTCCTATCTCTGTATGATTAAAGAATTGGCTTTTATACAGAATGTCCTTACTGATGTCACCTCAAGGAAAACAAACTAAACCTAATATATGCAGGTATGGATGCACCATTATTTCCCTGCTCCAACATGAGATATGTTATTGTTAACTTGCATTAACTTTGAGTAACTCCATACTATTTGGGTATGCTGTTGTCACAGTTCCTTCCCATGATTTCACTATGGCCTCTGGCCAACTCTAATCTCTGAACCAATCCACATCAATGTGCCTCCATTGTTGTTTGAGTAGTTCCAAGTTTCAGCTCAATGAAGTAACTTATGTGTTCCTTACCCTAACTCAGTGCAGCTCTAAAGGCTGGATGTAACTGACTTAAACTCAATTTGTAATGTGTAATTTAATACTTTGCAACCTGGCAGTGTCACTAGCTGCTTAATAAATATTACTTCAGCCATTACCAAAAACTATCAGCTTTAATTAACATAAATAAATAAAGTAAATAGTTACTTGCAGCATCCTACATTACATTTAAATAATGTTACATGTGTAGTCATTTTTATCAGTCTATTTATAGGTCACCTAGTTACACATGTAATACAGATATAACCTACAGTAGGCTTTCTAGCCTTTTTTCTGATAATCAATTATTTAATACATGTGAATCATTGAATCAATAGTTAGCTAAACTGAGTAAAACTCCTATTCATACACCTAACATAAATGCAGGTTCATGGCTTGGATCAAGGACCCTCAAATTGCTCCCAATGTGTGCCCAAGCCACTACTACTGTATCTACTGTTTAGCTTGACATGATCTATAAGTAAGCAAACCAAATAAAATCTAAAGATAAGATTTTCAAAGAATTTACTTCAACAGTTTTCCAATTTAATTCTTGCTCTATTTATAGTTGAATTCAAAAAGTACCTGTCATTCAAATTTGAATTTATTCATCGGCCAAAAATGGCTAAAAATAATGGAAGCTTTTTTGCCCCCTTTGTTTGGTCAAATTATTGGTCAACAATTACTAATTTGCTATCTTGTTTCTTAGTTGCATATTACAAACATAATGATGATAATTAACTTTAATTTGTTTACAATTAATAAATCATAATTTGATCTTAATACTGACTAATCCTTTGTTCTTCTCTTCTTAGCAGCATTATGCCTTGGATTATGCTACATGATTTGGAATGCACAACTTCTAAACTTGTATTATCAGATACTGCAATTGAACATCTCTGTCCTCATTATAGCTCTGGTGCCCTATGGAAGCACATAGTTCATACACAGGTGATCTATCCTATTTCCACAGGGATTGCAAAATTTGATATCAGTCCTACCACAGACATTTCCATGGAAGAAGCTATAAAGACAGAAAACAACTACTGTATCCCCAGTCTGCTCATTCATACTGCTATTATCCAACCATCATGGAGATCAACACATAAGAAATCATGCTGTGTACACATTCCACTAACTGAAGAAGACCAGTACATCAACAACCTCAGCAATCTGATAAAAACCTTACTCTCTGAAAAATACAAACAAAGTCAACAAAAACTCATTAGAAACAATGACACTTCATGTCTATATGCTGATGGTCACATTACACTAGAGTATGTCTTTCACAATGATAAGCCTGTATCTGATCAAATCAATCACCTCAAACATTCACTCACAAAACTGCTGTCCAAAACAGTCATCATATTTTCCTGTATGAATGACCTCCACTGGACTAATCTAATTGAAAACCCACTCAAATATTGCATTAATGAGTCTGTATTTCACTTTTTTATTAACTCTCTTTGATAGCCCAATTTGTTTGTGCATGTGTCTGTGATATTGCAATGCCCATGTTGACAAAGACTGTTAGTACCAATTTGTTTATCATTATTGGTCTTACATTGGCCTCTGACAGGTTTGTCAATACCAAGACAGGTGCTTGGTATATAAGAGATAGCACTACTTTAGTTTGACTACTCTTCCCCTCTCAAGTCTATTTTTGTGAGCCCTTTTAGTTCTTACACTTCCAATAGATCATCCTCATCATAGAAGTATTCAACATCATATATTGTATTAATTTATTGTTGCATTTCTGCTTTTGTTAGCCTTTCATTTCACATTTGTAGCATTTAGTATTGGATTTTCTTAGTACTTTTACAGTGCTATCATTAGCTTTTACTCTTATTATTCTTGGAATGGTATTCCTGTTAAGCAATGTTAGTTGCTTTCTATACTCCCTTTAAATTTCTTGAAAAACACATTTTTGCCCATTTCTAGAATGCCTTAGTGTCATTTTGTTAGATAGATTTATAAATCACTATTTCAATATTGTTTTAATTTAAAAAAATGAATTCATATTTGGATTCTTCATGTTCAAATTTAGGTGGAAATGTTTTTTATTAGTTGCTAAGCTCTACTTAGATCTGTGCATTTTAATTTTTACTTAATGTGACAGTCTATGTAAGTTTGTTTAAAGAAATTCATTTTTTATAAAGGCTTTATAAGTTGATTTTTGTTCTAAAACTACAGTTTAGTCCTATTTTCAAGCCTCCTGAATCTATTCACACTGTTAAATTTTTTTTTGATCAATTCTTTGTCCACAATTTAATGAAATAATATGAATATTGGTTGACATTTGAAAAAACAGTAATTTTGCTAGATAGATTTCAAAATTGCTATTTTAATATTGTCTTAATTGAAAAAATGAATTGATATGTATTTGGATTGTAGGTGTTTAAAATTAGTTATAAATGTGTTAGTAGGGATTAGTAGTGTAGGATAAACATTGGAGGTTACACAAACTGACCTTGAGCTCTGCGATATCGAGGGAGTGTTTGCAAATGTTAATTAGTGAGTCATTCTACTTGACAAATGTTTTTGACAGTTTACTAATGGGTTTTTAGTGACGTCAGATATTTTTAAGTATGTCTACTAATGGATTTCAATTAGTAATGCTTTTAATTGATTTACATGTTGGGGCCATTTTTTGGTATGAGTAATTTCACTTTGATAATATCACAGGCCATTTTTTTGGCATGACTAATTTCACTTTGTTAATATCACGGGTTACATTACAATTTTGTTAATATTCCTCGCTATCACACATTTTCGTTTTCAT
>CABFPE010000416.1:76556-86811 GCA_900660155.1 Hofstenia miamia | reverse complement strand
TATTTCCATTATCAAGGTATGGATGGAGGAAATGGTTGATTTGAGACATTGAAAAAAGGATTCCTCTTCTTAAAAAGGAAGCATATTATATTATAAAGGTAGTATGGTTTTTAATTTCCAGAAAATTTTTTAAAAGCAAAAACTTTCATTGCTAAACTTTATGATAAGAGTTTTCATTATTAACAATTTTAGCAATTATTTGCACAGTTTAGTTAAGCTAAAAGTTTGTTTGTTTCTTTGTGTTTACAAGTTATTGCCTGTTTGCTTTAAATACAATATTAGTGTTTTTCAATTTTTCAATATTCAAATATTCTGCAAGTGGGCAGTTGATTCTCAGTTCATTTCATCTATTTAGCTTGGTTACCAAACATAAAGATTAAATTAAGTTCCCAATCTTGGGTATTTAAATGATCTAAATACTCTTGGTCTCTAACTGTAAATCAAGGCAAAATTCAAGTAGCAGTAATGTTGCTACTATTACCAAGGTTACTATCATATTTGACCTCAGTGAGGTCATCTTCTTCACATTCAGTGAGGTTATCATAAGTCTCAAATTCATTTACTCTGTCATCAACAAGTGAAAACTTGCTATTAGGGTTGATGATGACATTGATATCTTGAACAGCTTGCTTGAGTCATTGGAAGTGGGCGACTCTCCTGTTATTTAATAAATACTTGTGGTGATCTAACACCTTAGTTATGACAAATGGACCTTGCCAATTAGTGGCAAGTTTTCTTACTTGATTAGTATGGGTGACTTAGTGAGGGAAATAGGCAAAGACTTTGTTGCATTGTTTATGAGGCTCACCATATAATTTACAATTAAAGTTTTGCTGCTGGCAGACAACAGATTGATTGGTATTTCAACAGATAGTGAGGTGCACTTTCTGAAGTTCATGCAGCATGCAGTTTACAAAATTTTCCAAAGTAGGTTCATGATAATCCAGAAACATAATAGAGAGATGCATACTTGCTTCACAACCAAACATTGCCTTGAAGGGGCTGACCTTTGTTGTGGAGTAGACTGTGGTGTTGTAGAAATACTCCACAGCCTTGATGACTCACTTCCAGTTCTGACCTGCTGCTCAGGCAAGAGTGACTCAGATCAACTTGATGACAGTGGGGTTAAGCTTTTCTATGACGCCATTCAACTGCAGGTGGTACAAAGTAGTAGATTCATAGAGAATTTCAAGCTCTTTGGTAAGAGTCTCCATAAGGTGGTTATTGTACTGGGGGCAATGATCAGATACTAGTTGTTCCATCTGCCCAAGTTTGAGTATCCATTCTTTAACAATTTTTTCTCTGAGGACCTTGGCAGTGGTACTGCCAAAAAAGGGATGAGTTGGGTGTATTTGGTAAAGTGATTGATTAGTACCAAGAGGCACTGATATCCCTCATCATCATGCAAGAGTTTTTCTAGTTCAATTTGGACAACTTCATTTGTGCATTCAGCTGCTTGTCTATTAAGCTCAGCCCTTTGTTCTGCAAAATGCCTTGCCCCTTGGAGCAGGTTGCACACTTATTGATTACATCTTGAACTGTGGCTTGGATGCTGATTGTAATGTATCTAGCATTGAATGTATGTTCAGTTTGGATAATGCCTAAGTAGCCTTTCTCATGAATTTTACAGACCAAGTCCCTCTGGAAGTATTTCAGGACAGCTAGTAGTTTGTTACAACTCTTGGCATATAGTAAGCCAGCATCTGTCTGTCTCCAGTCATATCACTGGTATTAACAATTGGTGACAGGACTGAGAGAGTCATTTGCATTCTTTAATTTTGCTATGATCTCAGATAGCACTTTGTTGTGTTGTTGATGTGACAAGATTTCTGCCTCAGTGATTTTCTCTTTGACAAGAATCAGGAGGATAGCTTTTCCATGGTGGTCAGTACTTATCTTGGGAAGGCATTCATATTCATTAAGAGTAATGAATCCAAAGGGTGTCTTCTCACCTGTAAGTTTCCTGGGGTCACTCTTATAACTGGGGAATGCAGTCCAGCAATACACATTGATGTGTAGTCTCCCTGGACAGTGTTGAATGGAAAAGGTAAAATTGTTCAGATACTCAATTCAGTGGGTGACTATGTTGATGGAAAATTTTTTAGTTTGTACTGTGAAATTATGGCTGAGGATAAAGAAGCAGAATTTCTTAAGGCTTTCCACCAGTGCTAACATCTCGGATTTAGTGGTGCCATAGTTTTGCTTGGTGTTTCTTAGCTTTCTGCTAAAATATTGGATCAAGCTCTCAATACAATTGATGACCTGACTCAGCACTCTGCTGATTGTGACTGAGCTGGCATCACAATTGACAAAAACTCTTTTAAGTAGCCTGGCATGTTGAGGCTAAGGATCTCTCTCAGTTCTATTGTCTTGCTCTGCTCATGTCCACTTGAACTCCATTCTGTGCTGTAGCAAGTTAGAAATGTGCTTAGTTTTATTTGCCAGCTCTGGTATGAAGGCACCATAATAATTCAGAAAGCCCATATGTCTTTGGAAATCCTTATGGGACTGCATAGTCTAGATTTGTTCTAGGTGATCTTTCACATCATTCTTGATAGAGATGCAACCAGGCTCAACAACCCTTCCAAAGAAGGTAACACATGGCTGAATGAGAGCACACTTATTTCCATTTATGCAGAGGCCAGACTCATGTAAAATACTAAGAGTTCTACCAAGTCTTTCCAAATGCTCAGCAAAGGTGTTGCCAGCAATGAGAATATCATCCATATATGAAGAAATTCCTGACTCTAGTACATTTGCACTATTCTGAAGCCATGAGTAATGTAGTGTTGGAATGTGGCAGGGGCATTGCAGAGCCCAAAAGCCATATACTTCCATTCAAAGAGGCTGTACAGAGTTAGGAAGGCAGTCTTTGGGATGTTGGCAGGCGTCATTGGCACCTGTCAGTATGCCTTGCAAAGATCAAGGCAAGAAAACAGCTGGTATCAGCTTGCATCATACAGGAGATCTTCAATACACAGAAGAGGATATGCATCTTTCACAGTTACATCATTCAATTTTCTAAAATAAATACATAGGCAGCACTTGTTGCCCTGCCTTATGAAGATGGTGGTTGCTGCATACAGGCTGTTGCTGCCTTGTATTATACCACTCTCTATTAGATCTCATAAAATTCTTTCATATTCCTCCCAGAGGTTCTCTAGTAATCTTCTAAGAGGAAAATGGATCTGGCAATCATGCTTAGTTTTGATGGCATGTTGTTTGCTAATGTCTTGACCAATGATGTTGTTGAAGTAAGAGAGAGAGGGATTCATGTTCCTGGGGATTGATATGTGGATGCATCCCCTCACTAATGGGAGGAATCTGGAAGGTGTTGCTTGGTTCCATGAGATTGTGAATTGCCATTAAGATAGGCAAGCAAGCAGCAGCTTTCAACTCTAGCTGGACTGGAGTTGCAACAATAATTAAGTTAGTAGGATCTATTCAGACCAACAAAGTGGAACTGTTCAACACAGTGATGCACATCTTGCCATTCAAGATGTGGCAAAGATCAGGGGAGAAGTTAACCTTAACAAAATGCTTCCCTTTGTGTCCAGAGATCATAATGTCACCCACATACTGAGAGTTGGTAGTGATGGCCATGTGTCACCAGTGCCATGGCTCAATGATTATTAACTGAGAGAATTTTAACAAAATGTCTTGTTTGGAAAATGTGGTGAGTTCCTGCCTGGGCTTGCCTTCACAGATGGAGATTGCATTGCTCCTGCAGTTGATCACACAAGAATTCTGCTTGAGGAAGTTGTTGCCCAAAATTATATCATATGGCAGTGGTTGGTCACAAGTATTGATGATGATTATGTCCATGGAGAACAACTCTTGGTGAATGTGCAATTCAAAGTTTGATATATGACCCTTCAATGATATTGTGTTTCCCAAAAGAATCCAACAAGTGGGCAGTGGATGGGAGCAGTTTGTCCCTTGACAAACACAGCTTAGTACAACAAGTATCACTGATAATGGAGGCCAAGGCTCCAGTGTTTATAGTGACATTAACTGGAGTTCTATTTATATCCATGGGGATAACATTAGTACACAGTGGTGAGGTGATAACCAAAATGATGTGTGCACAGTTTATAGGAGGTTGCACTACAGCTAGTTTAATGGACTGACAGAATCAACAGGCAAATCAGGAGAACACTCTTTGGTCACTGGTTTGTTGATGACAAAGCCATCACCATTGGCAACTAGGTGAATCACAGCATGGCATTGAGGTTTAGTGTGGCCCTTTTGACCACAGTGGTAGCAACAAGTTTGCTCAATTTCAGTTTTTGGTTTTGGAGCAGTGGCACTTGGTAAGGCAGGAGGTTTTGGTTCAGGTGACCCATCCAAAGTTTTCCTACATCTTTATCAATGTGAGTGGTGTTGTGGAGCATATAGACAATGCTAATGGCTTTCTGAATGATCAATTTAAGCTCATCTTCAGGGTCACACTTCAATTTGAGATTATTGTGAATATTGGACAGAAAGCCCCAACAAATGTACAAGAAAAGATCATGCTTTAAGTATTCAGGCATTAGCTTACTCAGGTGGAACAGTCTTTCCACTTGCATAATATAAATGCGGACTTCATTGCCCTTCTTAAATGAGAGATCACAGAGCAGCATCTTGTACTGGTGCTTTATATGAGGAGCTTTGTAGTGGTCCTTAAAGTAACCAATCAGTAGTTGGTAATTTGTTTTAATGTCTCTACCTAGCATCATATATTGATTATATGTGAGGCCTTGCAAGTACATGGGAAACTGGGTTACAGCAGCATCTTGAGTGGCTTAATACTGCGTCATTGTCAGTTCAAAAAGAAAAAACCACTCTTTGAAGGATTGAGATATTTCATTGATTTCTCCAGTAAATTTGGGTAGCACAGAGTGTTGATTAAACAAATTGGTTCTTTCATTTCCAATAGCATTTGTATTCAAAATCAATTGAGTGAAATGTGGCCCACTTGTTGTCACAGACACAGTAGGATCATTTGGTTGGGGGGTGTGGTTGAAGTTGAGACTGTGGGGGTGACACAGGTGTTGACTGGTGCTGGAACATATACACTTGGAGTGGTGATGGTGGCCAAAGTAGAGACATGGGTAAGAGTGGATTGTATGAAGGTGGGACCTCCAGTTGTAAATGAGGTGGTGGGAGTGACAAATTGTGGAATCAATGGAGTAGCAGTAGATACAACAAGGGCACAAGAAAGGCGTGCCAAAATCATCTGTGAGACATGATCAGAAAGAAGCTTGGAAAAAGCATCCATAGCATCTCTTAGGGCATTGTGAGTTACACATTCAGAATTTCTAGGCATAGAGGGAGGAGTTTTATCTGAGACAGTGGAAATGCAGGTGCAGGTGTTGCCAAACCATGGACTTAAATTTCCAATGTGATGAGAGAATCAATTAGGCATTTCTCTCTCTGCCAGGCTTTGGTGGCTTGTGGTTGTAACTCAGCCTGTAATGAGTTGATGTGTTGTTCACAGGTAAGACATCAATTGGTTTGCTGTGTGAGGGCTGCTCTAAGTTGCTTGACCTCAGTTGGTTGAGGATCTGTGGATGGTGGTGACAAAGGACAAAGACAAAAGGGATCCAGAGGTGAAAGATAAAAAGTCATGGGCAGTAACTGACTAACACAATTAGGAGAAGATAAGTCAACTAGCAAATTAATTCCGTTGTTGCAAGGGGCAGCATTCAGGCTACCATTGCTCACACAGCAGAAACCCTGAGAGGGAGTCCCATTATGAGAAAAACTGGTGAAATCCATCATTTCAAGAAAAAGAAAAACTATAAGAAACATTCAGAAAAACAATTCCAACAAATTAAGAGAAAACTCCAACTGAGTTCAGATAAGCAAAAACTACTTCCAGTAAGCAGCACAGTGTACAGTATGGTAATAAATCCAAATTCTAGAAGAATGAGACAACAACAAAGTAACAACCAAGAATGAGTAAAAATAATGTTTAAGCATGATGACAGCTTCAGAGTACCAAATTGCAGTGTAAAATTACATAAGATGTAAAGTTATGCATCAGTAGGTAGTGAAGTCAATTTATGGCCAGGGGAAACAGCTATCCCAGCTGGCTCACACCCAAGAGAAAGAACAAAACCAAATACAGAAAGAAAACAACAAGTGACAGTTCTGTATCACGTCACAATCACTAGGTGAAATCAGTTTACCACATCAGTAGGCACACAAGTTTTATGACTGGAGTACATCTCCAAGCCTCAATTCATCAGCACACTTCAACAAAATAGAGTAGAGAGTTTGAATGGCACTCCAATTTGTTCAGAATCACATCAGGGTCACCATGTAGAATCACAGAAGGCTCTGGCTACTCCAGCAGTACTGAGAAACTCAAAGGTTCAATCAAAGCTTGCAGAGGCTACCATTTTAGAGAGTGACCCACATTCCAACAAAAGAGGGAACATAGGTAGTTCTCCAATTCAATAAAGAAAAACAGAAACTATCCACTGAGAATAAATTTCCTGCAGCAACTAATTCACATGGCATCACACCAAAGCCATATCCAGAAAGCCACCCTTACTTGTCAAGGCGCTAATTGTGTGTCTCAAGTATTAATTTCTAGCTCAATGTTCTATTATCTCAGCTCATGTAAATAATAAAACAAAAGGCATGTAGTTGCCATGCATTCACATTCACCAACAGCTTATTATATTTGCAGTGTGTTATTTAAGTGCATGTACAAAAATGAAATAATCAAAATAAAAGTTTTTAATCCACCATGATTTGGGCTGCCATCTGTTAAGGAGCTAGTTGTCACCCCAGACACAGCAGAGTAACTCCCAAATTGTCACAGGATCTTAAGCAAAAATCATTAAGTTAAAATCCATGATGAATCTAAAAGGGGTTAGCAAGGTTAATAAAATTCAAAAAGCAAACAATGTTGAAGCAAGAATAAATTTTATTGTGCATTCACTACAAGTCTCTCATGTGTTTTTAACAATTGCTTGAATTATTACCTGGTATGTGTTTACAAAATTTCACATGAATTCCCTTGCAAAATAAAATGAGCAATAACACTTCTGACTAATTTTGAGGGGACAAATAATAAATTGATCCAAATACTGTACTCAAAAATAAAAGAAATTAGTATCAATAAATTGATAGCAACAGATCAATATATCATCATGATTTAACACTAAATTAGAGTGCCAGATAATCAAAAAAGTGAAAATAATCAAAATAGGGGCCCTGAGTGACTCTACACTATAAACTATTTTATCATACATTCAATGTTTGCTTCAGTTTAAGAAAGTCATGAAGAACTTGAACACATCATAATTGAAATGTTTAGCTAATTGATACCATTGTTATGCCATGATGTATTACTAGACATGGTCATTTTAATCAGTATTCCTCAAAAATATATAGAAGATAAATTGTCTAAAATGATGAGGCCCTGTTATTTTAGACCTGTCAAATAATCAAAGGCACTTAAATTATGTATTTTAAGGTTCTGTCTCACTTCCCCCAAACTCATTTCCCCCAAGTCTGATGTCACAAAATATTGAATACTGTTAGAGACATGATTTCAGTGAAATTGTAATTATATATTTGAATAAATATATGTATTTCTTTAAACTCTATTTTGATTAGTTTTCTTTGTAGTTAAGATTGCTGAAATATGGAATTACAAGTAAATATGTCCTATAATTATAAATTTTGAGGTTCACTATTTGTGTAGAATCAAAGGGTGTGTCTAGCAGCTCAAGCAGTATGAAGGTTGCAGAAGATTACCATTGCTGAGAGCAACCCATGCTCTAACAAAACAAATAAAGATCAATAGTTCACCAATTTCATTGTAGAAAAAAGTAATTCCAAGATGGCAGTTAAAGTAGCTACCAATTCACATGGCATCTCACCAAAGCCAAGTCATTAAAATCCATCCTTACAATCCAATGTGCTAATTGTGTGTCTCAAGTTGTAATTTCTAGCTCAATAAAACCAATTTAACTCAGTGTTTATCTTCTCAGCTCATGTAATAAAGATATTAAATAACGTGTAATTACCATGTATTCATGTACACCAACAGCATAGTATATTCACATTGTGTGATAGTTTGTGCATGTTTGATTGATAGATGTAGTAGTTCTTTTATTTCCTATGCCTATGCATACCCTAAAGTGACCACAATATGGGCTTGCATCTGTCATGGAGTGAGNGATTGCTGAAATATGGAATTACAAGTAAATATGTCCTATAATTATAAATTTTGAGGTTCACTATTTGTGTAGAATCAAAGGGTGTGTCTAGCAGCTCAAGCAGTATGAAGGTTGCAGAAGATTACCATTGCTGNAGTTCTTTTATTTCCTATGCCTATGCATACCCTAAAGTGACCACAATATGGGCTTGCATCTGTCATGGAGTGAGTTATTGCCCCAGGCACAGCAGAGTTCCTCCCTCCCACATTATTGCCAGATCTTACAATTGCATTATTATAAAATTCATACCAAAGCTAAAAAGGTTAGTAGATATAATAAAATAATGAAAGAGCAAATGCTATCTAGTGAGAATGAAATTTATTTGACATTTGATTACATTTAGTTCCCTATTTATTACAAGAGAAGGTAAATATTTACTGTTTTACAAAAGTTAGCTTGTTTCCCTTGCAAATTAAACAAGCAATTACACATAATCAATAGCTGAGGGGACAATTACTAAATTTGAAACTTAAGTTCAAAAAGATCACAAACTAATAAAATCACTAAATTAATTGGAGAGTCCCTAAAATCAAATAAAAAATAAACAAAGGCCCTGAGTGACTCTACATTTGCATTTAGTAAACATTTAGCTGTCCTTTGAAAATCTGTTTAGATTTAAAATTGAAATTTAATTATTTTGATTATTTTTTTAGTTTGTACATTATTATAATAGGTAATAATTTTTTGCATTCATTTGTTATTTGTTTGCTAATTTTTTTATATATCTCATAGATTTCCTTGTCAGATAGTAGTCACTGTTCACTAACCTGATGTTTCACTAACTGGATATTTCACTAACTGACAAAGTGAATTAAAGTGGAATTGTTTTATGTAAAATAACTCTTCACTTGTAATACCTAAAAATAAAAATACTACACTGTAGCTTACAGTTCATGATGCAGACTTTATGAATATTTTTTCATTATCTTTTAATAAATAAATTTGTAGAATTTTGTTTTAAATTTTGACAAACTGTCTGAATTTGCTTTTTTGAATTTATTGGTTTGAATCCAATTTGTTGAATGATTTTACTTCAGGAGATATTTGCTGTAGTTTGGTAAATTATTGTACAATGAATTAATTACAAAAAAATTAATTAATTAATTTACAAAAAAAGAAATGTTATGCAGAATATGCTAGATTTGCTTGATAGTATCAATAATCACAGAACATAGGGTTATGAAATGTGCCAGTTGGCATATTTGAATATAAATTGGCACATTTTATTAAACTTTGCCAATTATGAATTCATGATAAAAATAAAAAACTTTATTAGTATGGCAAAAAGCATTGCTCTAATTAAACTCATTAAGTAAAAACAAAATTTGCACTTTTAATATTGGATAATTAATATGGTTAAAAACAGATCTGCAGAATCCTGGTCCTCCTGTTTCTAAGAGTATTAGCTGTTCAAAGGCAAGGGTTTCATGAGGTGGCTAACCTCACTCATTGCCACCAGGCAGTGACAAAAATGTTAATTTTAAAAGTTTGCCAAGCAATAATTTTGTTAAGCAAGCCCTACTTTATTTATAAACAATCCAACACATTTTGTTTCATGTAGCACTATAAATAAGTGCAGTGATTAATCTATACTTGCAAAGAACACTTCTAATAAAGATTCTCAATTTTCTCATATGAAAATTCAAAAAAATTCTTTTATATAGCAATATAACACCTCCTCCTTTGGAATTTATAGGGTTAGCTAAAGCAGGTCTAACATTTTCAGTTTTAAGTAAATCCTTATAAATTGCTTAGAAGAATTGCAATAATTACGTCATTTTAATTATAAGTTTATTGGACATCTAGTTAGCAAAACATCTATTTAGTGAAACATCTGGTTAGTGAAATGTCTGGTTAGTGAAATATCTAGTTAGTGAAATGTCTGTACCCTTGTCTTACACTACAAATCTGTAAAATACTTTATAGAAATAGATAAGCTACCCAAAATTAATTTGAAGTAAATATGGCACAAAACAAATTAGCATTAATATATTAGCTATGAATTATGAAAGTACACAGCACAAGGCAATTCT
>CABFPE010000416.1:34272-54822 GCA_900660155.1 Hofstenia miamia | reverse complement strand
AAAGAAATTAATTATTTGCTTGATGTACAGACATTAGTTTTTAATGTCGTACTTAATTAATTATTTATATATAATCAAAATAAAAAAGAAGGTCATTCATTTTTTTTTTTTTTTTTTTTTAATTAATTATTTTTTCTACGTCCGTCATTTAATTTAATAAAAAGAATAATTTGTTTGTTTATTTTTTAATTTTTTTTATTTTTTTTATCTACACACACCATTAATTAAAATAATAAATGATATTTTTTGTTTGAATACTTATTACATTTAGGTTTTGTTTTCCTATGTACACATTTTTTGATTAATACTAAATTATGAGTGTTGAATTATTAAAACTTAAATTGGTTTACCCGCTTTTGTTTCATTGCTACAATTGATTGAATTGACTAATTATAATTATTTCCATTTTTTAAAACAAGTATTTAAATTATTTTTACTTTGAAATATTTTTCGATTCCACTTTTTAAACAAGTAAGTAAATGTGGGAAAGTAATACATGTAAAGTAAGTTAATGTGGGAAAGTAATACATGTAAAGTAAGTTAATGTGGGAAAGTAAAACTAAAAAGTAAGTAAGTAAATGTGGGAAAGTAATAAATGTAAAGCAAGTTAATGTAGACCACATAAATAACACAAAAACTAGTAAAAGTACATGCATGACGTCAGTAAAACACCTCCGTCGATATCCACAGCATCTCAGGTCAAAGACCACCCCTCTTGACCAATCACAAAAAAGTGTAACAGGCTTCTCCCCACCTCTCAACCAATCAGAAAAAAGTGGCACGTCCTACGAGTCCCCTTTACTACTGTGATATTTACAATGTCATGTATGTTAATAGAAAAACAAGTATGTAAACTAAATTAGGCCACATAAATAAGCAAGTAAACAAATTGTTACATTTTAAACAACAGACTACAATCAAATGTATTTGCCAACAAATATTATAACAAAACAGAATATATTCCAATGATGTCAGAGATACACAGACGGCCAAAGTACAGTACATGCCCACCAAGGTCAAAAGGTCAATTTGTGGAATGTTGTCTGAGTCCCTCTTACTACTTTTAACTTGTAAATTGTTTTGTAATGTGTTTTGCCCCCTAATACACTGTGCATGCATTTTTTATCAGTTTTACGAGTAAATAATTATAAAATTATGTATTTTAATAAAAGATACACATATTTTTTCTTGAAGCAAATATGTTTCCATGTCTTAAAATATCCATTAATCTTCATACAAACCAACTAATTTCTTAACAATACATAGGAAATTTTTGCAAACATGCTAATTGCTAAGACCTTTACTATTCACGTATTTAAACTATATGTGTATTTGATGAAAATAATTCTCTGATTATTTTGATGTTGCAAGGACTTGGTTGGACTCAATGCAACCCCCTATTAATAATTAGATATAATACCAGTAGGTTGATTATGTAATGAATGAATATTCCAATCTTTTTAGGCACAACTCTTCATTATTCATGAATTAACAACAAGTTGTAACTCATCATTAAAGCACCTGTCAATCAATTGCTAACAAATGTGATGAATGCTGAAATTGATTGTGTATTATTCAAATTTTACAAATATTGATCAATAACTGCTGAATTTATTCAATAATGTAAATTTTGTTATATCTACAATAAATAACTACAGTATTTGCCAAAAAATATCCGAATAGAGCACAAAGAGATCAATGTAGTGTTTAGGAGATCCCAATAAAGCACAAAAAGATCCTCATAGGGATTAGGAGATCTAAATAAAGCAAGAGGAGATCCAACTAAGGCAAACAAACATCCAACATGTATCATTATGAAAAACACTATATATATTGAACAGATAATCAAATTGGCATTTTTTGAGGATGACTTCAGTAAATAAGGTGTGCACATTTGGTGCAAATGAAACATGCACAAAGAAGAAAAATTTGTTTTCCAGCAGCTGGTGCATTTGAGAGCAAGCAGTAGGAAAGTATATGTACAGTAGTTATCTATAGTATATTACTCTCAGGTTCAAAAAAAATTGCACTTTTTATCATTCTTAATTTATAAAGTGTCTTTGATTTGTATTTGTTACAAAAATAGTGAAATTTGAAGAAAAATATAATGAAGTTTTGCAGTTTTGTTGCTTGACAAATATCTTTAACTATTGTACTTAATGTATAGCCTTCAAAATTAAAATATAGACAATTCAGATGAAGGGCTCCAACTTTTGCTGATAAACTTGTAGTAAGAAATTTGAAAAAAGAACTGTTTTTGTAACAACATTGTACTCACTTTTGTATAATAAGTTTAAAAGTGATAGAACAATAATTCTCATCTTCATATATATATATATATATATACAATTTTTTGTCAAGTTCAGTTCAAATAATTTTATTGGATATTTGTTTGTATTAATTAAGATAAGATAAGAGATTCTATATTCAGATAAATGTTTACAATTCAATAACTGATAATTTATCTGAATAGCGTAATAAATTACAAAAAAGTAACCAATCTACAAATCAACATACATTACAAAAAGTAACAATTCTTACAGGCTATGGATGAATTACTTTATATTGCTATTTTAATGACGAGTTATCGTATAGTCATTGTTGTAAAATTTAAATCCTAACCATGATGTACCTAAAATATATTTTTGCTTAAGGAAGATTTTTAAACGCTTTTTAAAAGGTTTCAATTTTTCAATGCTTTTAATTTCTTTAGGTAGCGAATTCCAGGTTCGAATTGCGACATTAATGAAAGATTTCTTCAAAACTTTTTTCTTATACTTAACACATGTAAAAATTTTAGATCTTGAATTCTGTTTATGCGCAAATCCCGGGAATTTAATTGAATTATAAGGCGGTAGATTTTTTACTAGTTTGAAAAATGTTAGCAAGGTATTTAAAATGACGAGTTGTTTTGGAAAGAGAATTGACCTAGAAATGTAATGTTTAGTTTTCGATGAATTTTTTGCTGAGATATTCAGTGCCCATTTTAATTGAATGTCAAGTTTTCTATAAAGCACATCACTTAGATCAGTAAATAAGATGTTTGCATAATTAAGGTGGCTCATGATAAAAGCATGGAAGAATTGAATAATTGCACAAGGTGGTAACTGCTTAACTACTAGTGTCATACTTTTTATACCTATAGCTAGTTTTCTAACTGTTATGTTAATGTGAGTGTTGAACTTTAACTTTGAGTCAATGGTTACGCCTAAGTACTTGAAAGTGTCTACAATAGGTACATTAACAGTATTAATTTTCAAAGTCATTTTGGAAACATCGTAGTTATATTTATTGGGCTGCAAAATACAAAATTCCGTCTTAGCTTCATTAATTAGCAACTTATGCATTGAAAAATATTTTGACAATTTGTTGCAATTGAATTCTATTGATTCCACTGCTGAGTGCAATGATGTATTATCGCTGAAGATGCAGGTGTCATCGGCATATTGAATTAGATTGCAATTGGTTATTGACTGCATGTCATTTACATAAATACTAAAAAGAAGAGGACCTAGAATCGTTCCTTGAGGCACCCCATTGTAAACCGGTAACCAATCAGAAAAAATATCGTTTAATTTAACTCTCTGGAATCTTTGGTTAAGGTAACTAGTTATCAATTGCTTACTATTACAAGAAAATCCTAAGTAAGATAGTTTTTCAATAAGTATGTTGTGATTAATCGAATCAAAGGCTTTTGAGAGATCTAAACAAGCTATAGCTACAAATTTATTAGAATCGAGGGATGCTCTCCATTTTTCAGTAGCATGTAAAAGTGCATCAGTTGTTGAAAAATGTTTGCGAAATCCAAATTGGGTGTTCGATAATAAATTATACTTTTAAAATGTTCAATTATTTTGTTATGCAATAATCTTTCGAATATTTTACTTATTGGAGAAGTAATTGAAATTGGTCGATAATTAGTGGCAATTGAAGGATCGTTTTTCTTAAAAATAGGAGTAATGTGAGCAAGTTTTAGATAATCTGGGAAGTGATTGCATTTTATAGATTCATTAAAGATGAAATTTAAAGGACTTGCAATGATATCTGCAGTCATTTTAAGAGCCCAAGAGGGGATATTTGAGGGACCACTTGATTTGTTGGACTTAAGCTTAAGAATCCACTTAATAATTTCATTGGTAGTTGAGAATCGAAAATAAAATTCAGCTGTAAAGATTTTGTGTGAGAGGTTTTTGTATTTTATAAGGGGGCCGTTGTATTTTCCTAAGTTGACAAAAGTCTTGTTTAATTCATTAGAAATTTCTAAATTGTCGGTTAGATTATTTCCATTTTGATCTTTAATCACATCAATTAAGTTTGATTTAGATTGCTTATAATTTGTGATTTCTTTTATTAGTTTCCATTTTGACTTTTCATTTGGAAGACGCGTATACTCATTTTTGATAAATTCATTGAATGCCCTACGAGATGCAATATTCGAGGCATTTCTGGCCTTTTTATAGGCAGCAAAGTTCTTGTTAGTTCGAGAATTTATAAAATGTTTATATGCTTTGTTCTTTTCGCGAATTAAAGCTTTACAAGTGTCAGATATCCAGGGTTTGTTAGAAAAAGTATTGTTTGCTTTGGATTTGGTTGTGGATTTAACCATTATTTTCCTTTCAGGGCAAAATCTGTTGAGGTAAAATTCAAAAATGTCTGAGAAATTTTTTAGCATTTCATTTATATTTGATGCAGAATATACAGGAAACCAATTTTCTGATGAGAGGGATGATTTAAAATTATTAATATTTTCAATACACTTTTCACGAGTTTTAATCCATTTCGTGGTAATTTTTGGGGTTGAGTGAGAAGACTTTTGAAATTTGATAGATGTAAAACAGTGATCCGAGAATGGGCATTCAGAAGAGATGTACTGGAAGTGTGTATTATTGTTTTCAGCTAATGCAATGTAGTCAATTAGAGTCCTACTCGATGATGTGATTCTAGTGGGCAATGTTTTATTGGTCAATTCAAGATTAAATGTGTTCAAGAACAAATCCATTTTACATTGATCATTAGCATTTAAATAACTGAGGTTCCCATCTCCGAAAAGTACTAAATCTTTATTTTCAGAACAGGCAAGTGATAATTCTTCTTCTAGTTGTTGAATAAAAAAATTGGCAAATTTCTTATGCGGACAGTATGATACATTTAATAATTGTTTTTGAAATCTAGAATTTTTAATTGGATTAGTAATTTCAACCCATAGACTGTCAAAATTTGATGTGTTAGGACTTTTAATATCGTTGCGTATTTTGGGATTGAATGACTTTGGAACTAAAAGTAATACACCTCCACCTTTTGATTTTCCTAACATATTGTTCAAAACTCTATCCTTTCTAAATAGTGCAAAATTTTCATTAACAGACCATGTGCTATCTAGATCGTCAATCTTTAGCCAAGTTTCAGAAATTGCGAGAATTAAATCATTTTTAGTATTTGAAACGAATTCCCTATATTCGAAATTTTTAATACTTAGATTCTGAAAATTTAAATGTACGTAATTCACAATATCTGAGCCGGTATTCAATTTTTTGATGTATGATTCAAAATTTAAAATCGGACCGGGATTAGTCTCAATACCATATACTGCTAATAATAGGAAAATTATGAGAGAAATAACAAATGAGTTTTTTAAATCGATTATGATAATACAAATGCGCCTGGTTAAGAAAGTTAAAGCTGTTTTTGAATAGCGAATAGTTGAGTTATATGTATTGAAGTAAAACTGTACTGGTAAGAGCGAGACATCCTCATTGGATTTGAATGTCGAAATAAGGAAAATATAAGTAAAGAGTAATAATTTTACTTTGAAAACAAATTTGAGTTTCAATTTGAATTTAGGGTTATAGTAATTTTTCCATAGCCTGGGCGTCTGTAAACAAAAATATAATAATTCACACGACATAGCTAATAAAAAAGTATCTTAGCTGTTGAAGTAGATCGCTTATGATGGTGGCGGTGACTTCAGAGTTAGAGCAATTTGCGGTGAATGAATTAGTAAGGCGGTGCATTGTTATAAAGTGCAGCAGCGTATGATTTATATACCCTGGACGGGCGAGCAAGCGGGTGGTGCGGCAGGTTGCTAGCGAAAGGCGGCAAAAATCGAGGTGCAAAGCTTTCAAAGACTCTGTTATTTGTCGGCATTGCTTTGAGGAATTGAATTGTGCGACAAGATGGAGGCTCGAAGAAGGATTTAATTATGGATACAAATTTTCCAATTCCATTCTGTGAGAAATGAATGCCGTCTTTTGAAAAGAGACGACTGTTAACGACTTTTGGACCTAAACAAAATTGTGAAAATAATTTAAATACTGAAAATTTTAATTTTTCTGATAAGTTAGAAATAATTTTATTGACTTTTACTACTTCATTGTTGCCTTGAAGCAGGCTGTTGCAAAAAGGTGGGATTTCACTAAGAAAAATCTTAGTAGGACTAAAAATATGGTTAATTATTTTAATAAGATCAGTAAACTTAGCTTCGTAGTTGGTTGGGTTCTTGAGAATATCATTTCTTCCAATTTGTATGAAAACCGTTTTAATTTTTGTTTGCGGGTAGAGTTCCAATGTCTGTTGAAGCTCAGATATGCAGGCACCGGGATACGAGTGCACCGAGACCTCTTTGTTTCTGATTATGTTTTTGGATCGTAATTTCCTAAACATGGAGCTACCTAAAATTAAAAAATTAGTACCTGTTTTGATCTTGCGAGGTTTTCTTGGAGAGCGAGTAATAGGTTTATTTCTTGATGCTGTTGAATGCAACAAAGCGTCAGTGACTTCTTGTTCGCGCGAGTTAGGTGTAAGGGACGTATGCGAGTGATCCTTAAGAAATGAATGCAATGAAAATAATTCATCTCGACTGAGGGCCAAAAATGGTGCTACAAGTTTGCAGTGTTCGTCGTCTTTATTGATGTTTGAGTCAATGACGTTTTTAAGTGCGGAGCGGAGAGCGCAGTCGACTGTCTTTAGGGAGGACATCACGGCCAATGATTGGATGACTAATTGCCTTAATCGGATATTTTCATGGCCAATTCTGATTTTTGAAAGCCTTAATCTTTCAATCTCAATATGGATTTGCTAATGCAATAGTTGGATCTCTTTGTGCTCTATCGGGATATTTTTTGGCAAATACTGTAGTATACAAACTTTGATAAATTGGTTCTAATATCATATCAAATAAGAACTTCTACTGCATTAAACAAGTACCATGTGAATTTATTTTGGCAGAAACACCATGTTCTAGTTTTAATGGAGATTACAATTACTAAACAACTCAGCTCAATAATGAAAATGAAATTGTGAATTAACTAATACAAAAAGAAAATCAAGAAGAAATATTCAGTAAATAAAAATGAAATAATATTGTATTTTTAAAGTTCTTTGTTCTAATTAATGAATCATATCTATTGAAAATAGTCATGTTTAAGCTTGTTCAATATCTATCCATGTTTTATGCTCAGCTTCAAAATGGATGCTTTGATTTCACTGTTTTCTATTATATAGGTAAGTTAATTGTTGAATTTTACCAAATATGCTTTTAAATTTGGGTTTTGATTCAACACTCAAGATTTGCATAGCAGTGCTTCAATCAATAATTGAAGCATCTTTAAGCAATTTTATCCTTTTTTGTTAACTTGAGTAATATGGAATTAAATAATTCTTGTCTAAGTCAATTAATGCTAATTTGACCTTTTGAATTCATATGTTATCATGGAATCATAGTAAGTAAAGCTGAGAGTTTGGTTCAAATTTTTATATATATCTACACATAGAAACATTAGTATGCCTTTGATCTTTGAATTAAATGTCTTTACTTGCATCACTTGTACTAACTCAAATATTGTTAAATTTTTAAGCTATAGCAGAGTTTATACTATAGCTAAACAAATTCATAATGCATTGTTTTTCATTATATCAAACAATAAATTATTACATAAATTTCACAAAATTTATACACAATGATTTCCACTTTGTTGGTGGAACATCATTAATTGTACCTGTTTTACAAAATCCTATGGAATTCTACCTCTGAAATTCTTTGTAAACATTTTGTTATTAATACAAAATATTTATCTTGTAGATGTATTCACCCTGTTTTCTAACCATAGACTTGATTACTTCATGTTATTATGAAGGAACTACTAATTTTAACAAAATGAATCAAAGAGATGCTTTCTCATGAATAATTGCTGGCTAATCTCATCAGACAGTGCTTTGACATGGGGAATTAAAATGATATTTGACATAAGTGATACTTTCCAATGTGTAAAAGAACAGCATAAATTGGTGACTAATCTGCTTAAAAATGGAAGGCAATGAATATGTATTAAATTTTCAAGTCATAGTAGGGTTTATACCATTGCTAATTGATTTTTAGACATCGTTTTTTACTATATTGAGTGATAAATTTTGAGTTTGTAATTTTCTTAAAATTCTTGGTGATTTGTCTTCTAAATACCATGTGTCTATTTTTTTACATGTGAATAATACAATATTTACTATCCATTTACAAGCATTTATGCATTTAGAAGGCGATCTTGACATGGAGTTGTGACTAATTTGAAGAACAGAATTCATATCTACAGATGGGAAATCAAATGAGAACTACTAGAAATGTTAATCTTCTGGAAAACTTATTCTCATTTCTATGGCAACTACACAATACAAAGGAAAAAACATCAAATACAAGATGGTGAATAACAAGTGTATCATCATTTCTACACCAAATACAATATGGGCAGATAAGGAATTTGTGCATTAATGTTACAAAAGTAGTGAAAAGCAGAAAACCCATGTAATGTATACAGCTATGTAGGAGTCATAAACCAAATACAACTGAAAAACATGCAAAGTTGAGAAAAAACATAATCTACAAATGTGTACAACCCTGAAAATTCATATTAACCAAGAAGAAATGTAGAGAAAAGACTGCTGTGTAAAACTAATATAATAATAGTGTATTAATGACAGCATGTATATTAATAGCATCACATGTATAATTTTTCAGAAAATGAAATTGGCTTCATCATGTTAGTCTATATTTCATATGCCTGTAATGTTTAAGTATGACAAATATTATTTTCCATTTTGTATATTGGATATTTGCTAAAACCAAATTACATGTACAAATTTTAACAATGAAATAGCAATATATTTTAAAAATGAATTGGAACCCTTTGCATGTAATATATAGAGTCCTGAAAAATGAATTAAATAACAGCAATTGTTAATAATTAGAAATGCATGGAATTTTTTATGGAAAAGAAAATTATTCATTAGTCAAAAATGTATTATCACAAACGCACAATGTATGCCCCCAATTAGTCAGCTAGAAATGCCATGTATATTAACAAAAAACATTGTTAAAATTATTTTATTACACTTAATTTTGTCAAAAACATTTCTTGTCAACAATGCTATCAATTTGCTGAAATCATAGAAATCAAAAACATAAAATTCATTAAAAAAATTATTTTGCTCAACTTAGTTTTCTCAAAGACATTTCATCACTAGTTGGGATCCAACAGAATCACTTCATTTGACATGGCAAATAGCCATAGATGATACGAGAACTGCAGGGTGTCCCATAGAAACAGGGTCTTGCCCATCTATACTACTATCATCTACATACATCAGTTACATTTTCAGCATCACAATGAAGGTCATTTATAAATTATATTAACAGCCAAGGTCCTAATTTAGTACCTTGTAGTATTCTTTCTCACAAAAATGGCCAATCTGATAAATTCTACCTTGTAATTTTATACACTGTTTTCAATTGGTAAGAAATGATGTTATCTAGTTAATTGTAAAATTTAAAAAATTATAATTATTATTGTAAAATCTCGTAAATTTAGAGGGAATAATTTGTAAAACTGCCGATGACTTTGTAAGTCGAAATATATCTCTGCATGTTCTTATTAAGGTTAATTGTAAAGTTACTGACACCAAGTTCAATTAGTTTCTTTCTTAAAATTGTATGGGGTGCTAGATTAAAAGCCTTTTTGAAATCTAACCAAAATATCCTCAGGTAAGTATTATGCATTTCCAAGGAAGTAAACCACTTATGAATAACCTCAATTAGAGCAGTAGATGTTGACTTACCACTGACCAAATTGTTTCTTATCCATTGAATTTATTATTATATATTTAAGTCATAATTTAAAATGACATCCTCAATAATCTTTGGGATTTGTGGAGTGATTGAAATGGGGCGTATATCTTTCTCAATCATAGTGATATGGCTTGATTTTTCAATACATATTACATTTGGTTGCAGAGACAAATTTATTAGGATCACAATTGGATATACTAATTCAGAGGCATATTCTTTTAGAAACCAATTTGGTATAATAAAGCCCTTTGTATAAGGACCAGCAGTTTTTTTAGCAACAATCTTAGTTAAATATTGGAACACTGTTAACTCATCAACTTGTAAAGGTAATTCATTTTAAGATGTTTTAAAGATGTCATCACAAGACAATTACTTATAGGATATTGTAGCTTTCAGTAATTCCTTATTAATGTAATTGGACAATTAAATGGATGTCAATCTACTAAGATCAAAAAATAAATTTAGTACTTTATGCTTTGCTTTTATATTTTGAGCAAGTTCTTTAACGTTCTTCCATCAATTTCTGGGACTAGTAGATTTAACTTTGCAATTTATTTTCTGTAAGAATTGCTTTTTCTTATTTTATAAATTGTACAACTAAGTTTCTTAGTCACTTGTGTGAATTATTATATTTTTGTTTCCAAACACCAAGGCTAAGGAAAAACTACTATAACCCTAAATTCAAAGTTAAGTTCATATCAAAATGTTATTTATTTGCACATAATTGATCTCATGGTTTTTCTGCTATTTTTACCTTTAGTGCACATTTTACATATCCACTCTTATTGGAGTTGGTATAAAAATTATGACACATTTGTCATTCATCAACTTGTAGTTAATGTCACTTCACCTGCATTGTATAGTTGCCATGAAATGAGAATACATTTTTCCAGGTGCTTCACCATTCTTATAGTTGTCACTCAATCCCACATTACTGGATATAATTTCTGATCACTAAATTAGTCAAAACTTCATGTTGAGATCCCCTTTTAAATTTACAAATGCTTGTAAATAGTGTAAATAGTGCGACACTTTTATGGAAAAGAAGTTTACTTTGCTTGGAACATGCAATATGAAGAAGCACTGCAAAAATCATTTGACTTTTAACAACGGAGCCAGTACTTCGTCATTTCGATAATCAAAAAACCGATTACTCTTTAAACAGATGCGTCGTGCTATGCACTAGGTGCATATTTATTCCAAGATGGTGAACCAAAGGCATATGACTGCAAATGAATAAAACTATGCGCAAATGGAAAAGGAATTACTTGCAATAGTATACGGTTCATCAATATATAATAGAGAGTTAACTGTTCAGTCGGATCACAAACCTCTAGAAAGCCTTCAAAATAAGCCAAATATCGATTTGCCTACCACGTGTATAAAGACTCTTTGTGATGTTACAAAATATCCAGCATTGAAAATCGTGTATAAACCTGGGATATACTATCACGTCTAAGTTTACTCAATGCTATTAAAAGTTCCACGGAAGAAAATCTAGCAATCGCCATATATGCAATAAATGGCAAAATAATTGATGAACAATGCATCCGGAAAGCAACTCCTATCGAGGTTGATTCGAAGCTATTGACAAAATTTATTGAAAGTAGCTGGCCCATGAGAACAAGCATTCAAAGTGAAGAGACTAAATAGAACAAATGAAATTTGAACTCCACATACAGGTGGCATTATCATCCACGGCGACCGAAACTTCATTCCAAAAACATGCAGATATGACGTTTTAAACGATTTACAACAAACTCACATGTGCATTACAAAAACAAAACGTTTGCTAAGCATTTCGTCTTCTGGGCAAGAATGGCATCCGATATAGAATGATTTGTACTACATTATAATAAATGCGCAATGCATAGTCCAGAGCTTGGAAAACAGCCATCATGAAATACCAACATTGCCATTTGAGAAAATTGCCCAGGACATCGCTGAAATTGATTCTAAATGCTGTGTAAGATGTGTCGAATACTTCTCGAGGTACTTGATCCTTCAGAAAATGCGAGGTAAGCATGTAGTTACGGTGATAGACAAAATGATGGATATATGCTCTACATATGGGTTTATAATTGCTAACAACAACCCATTCGGAGCTGTTGACTTCACTAAGTTTGCAAAAAAGTTTTGAACAAGGATAATAAACAATATCCGCAGTCTAATTGACAAGCAGAATCAGAAGTAAAAATCTTCAAGCAGTTATAAAAAATTTAATGACGTAAGAACAGCTATCCTAAGCTATTACACTACTCCTCTAATGTTTGCAGAATTTTGTTTCCCTGCTCAATTGTTTTTACAATTCACAAATGTTAGTACATATTCGCGATGCAAAACTGTTTATCCACGCCTTTAAATATTTGTAATAAAAACATATAAAGAAACCATCTATGAAATAATAAAAAATAATGAATTGTCATTTATAATCAGCAAGAAGTAAAAAAAATTTCGAAAACGTGAAATCACTGGCATAAATTTCAAATAATAATTAACACAATTACGATATTTTCCAAACCTTTAAATTTCATTTGCATTATAAATTCTGGACACAGTATATATATATATATATATATATATATATATATATATATATCAAATATTGAAATAATATTAATTACATGTTATCATGTCATCATCTATAAAATAAACTTTTAGACAGAAATAAAATTCAATAAAAGCGATAAAGTGTTTGACTTGACTTCCATAAGCGTGAAGCAGGAAAAATATTTTTTTTGGGAGCAGAAATAATGACATTAATTCATGGATGATGGAATTGTGTTATCAGTGTCTTTGACAATGGAGCTGCGCAGTCTGTCGTATTTCGCCTTCTTGGACGACTTATGACTGGACTCAGTAGACGATTCCCGATGGTTGTCGGAGTCTGAAACACTTAGAGACCGACGGTATTGTTTGGAAGTGTGCAACGAAAACCGCGAATGAAAATTAGGCTTCCAAAACTGTCCCTGAGTACGCCCTCGAAAATTTCGTCTTCGAAAGTAAAAATTGTTAAATCTGCGACCGGAATAATTGTAATTATTATATCGACGATTGTGATAGTTTTTCTGAAACTCCCGTCTACCACTATATGAATATGAGTGGTGATTTCTGCTAGGAGATCTGTGCGAACGGCCATCATGAGACTTAGGAAGTGGCGAATATTGTTCATCAGAGAAAGACGGCGAGTGTTTACTTTCAACTGAAGTGCAAGAGATATTCTGATCATTTCCTTCAAATGACTTACCTCTATTGTCATCACTAGCTACATAACGATAGTTTCTAGGCAGTTGATTTACGGATTTCTCAGACAAAGTAGATTCAACTACTTTCTTAGATAAAGGCGAGGATCTATTTTCGTCACTTGCCTTACTCTTAGTACAGCAAGCACAATGTTGAGATACACTTTCACCGAATGAAGAATTTGAGGTCGTAGTGGTTGAACTAATAGACGCTTCACTTGATGAACTGCTGGTGCTTTGGCGGCGACGACGCTTCTTATGCTTCCTCTTATTCGATTTTTTTACCATTTTCTTTCGTTGCTTGTGATGTTTTCTTTTGATCTTAAGCTTGCGTTTAGCTTTCAATTTTGCTTTTAACAATTTCAGGCTTTCGTCACTAGATGATGTTTCCATTCTGGATTTCTCCTTCGATCCTAAAATAGTTCTATAATAACAAGTAATAAAAAACTAAACATAAATACAATTAAATTAAAAAGCTTACAATTTCTTTGGGTAATTCTTGATTATAAAAATAAGCTTCATATCATGATTTTACAAAAATAACTGAAGGATATTTCAAAATCTCGAACAAATTAAAAATCAAATTGCATCCAATAATAATCGACATCCATACAGAAAATTGCATTTCAAATCAACAAATATTATTAAAAGTTGAGGAGCTTCAAAACCTAGAATATCAGTTAAAGGTTGAATAATTTATAGTAAGACATTTACATTATTTAGTCCTGGAAGTGTGCTGTATTTCAGTGTACTGTGCAAATGAGATTTTGATGATGTCATTTAAAATTTAGCTACAATTGTGTCATTCAAATTAGAGATATTTTTAAATTTTCTAACGAACAGATAAAGTTGTGTCAACGAAATCATTCATAGATAGATTAAAAATTACTGAAATACCCACAATTTACTAGTCCCATTACCGTTATTAAAAATATAGAAATCATGGCTATTGAAAGAAAATAATTGTGTTATGTGCAACACACCCATTACAGCTTTAACCATTTGAACAAAGCACATTTTGTATAGATTGTTTTAGGAGGTCGATTTAAGCATTTCTAAGGCAACAGATTCAACTATGGATACCTTAGTAGATAAAGGCGAAAATTTGTGTGTCACTTCACTTGCTCTTAGTATGACAAGCACAATAGTTACACTTTCATTAAAAGAGGAACTTGAAGACGTAGTAATTAAACTAAGAGCCATTCCACTCGTTCAAATGCTCATGCTTCGTAAACACAGGTAAACATGCCGAATTTTACCTGAGAATACTTTTAATAACTACAATCCTCTATAAAAAGGCTAAGAAGAATTATGTTGTGCTAAAATAATATGCTGAACTGGTAGTTATGCTAAAATCGTTTTATCATTCAATTTTAATATTTCTACATCACCTAGATACGGTGTTACTCTAGCTGATGCTTTCTCTTTTTGTGAAAATATGTAATTACAATTCCAATTGCTCCAAAAAATATCCATTTTAAATCTGCACAAACAGAGTGTAGTCTTTAGATTTGTTTCGAAAAGATTTAAGAGAAGTCACTATGAAGAGATGAATCCATTATAAAGAACTCCAAATGAACAAAACATTACGATATGAAAAAACTCCAAGCAACAGAACATGATTGCATCTTTATAATTAGCTATTTAATCCATACAAAATCAATAATGGGAGAATCTATCGACACAGTGCAGTAGTAAATTTCAAAGTTTATGTGAATTTTTTACAAACAAATCATCTCCTAAAAATACAATGATTAAATAAATGTTCAATAATTTTACATTATCAACATTATATACCAATAAAATTGATATTTTAATGTAGATTTCTGTCTATTGATTTCAAGTATTAGTAAGGAAATGTGATTATCTAATTTGTTACATAGTTATTCTGTACCTAACAAAATTAAATATATGGTAATACCGTAAAACACCTGCAAATAACGGAATCCAGGTCTAATATATAATGATAACAATTTCAGGATATCTTCCTGAAGATAACTTCTTAATTCTCAAAGTTTCTACTGGCCAGATCCTTTAGATTGTGACACTGTTACCATAGATGACGTGTGCTAGATGGTGAAAGTCCTGACATTCTTCCTCGCGGAGGTACAAATTTGAAGATACTTTGCACCTTAGTTGACCACTATTTTGAGTTTAATATAATAATTGAAAAACAGTATTTTGTTTTTATAAAGCTTCTGATAAATAGTATTTCGAGATTTTCATTCTCAATATTTGTTTGATACAGTACTAGCAATGAGGGAAGATCATTACACGAAATATTTTCTTGCTACGAAAAAATTCTGTCGGGATGGCGTACGAAAATTAATTTCGCGTGCTAACTTAATACATGGCATAAAAATATTTTTAGTGATTGCTCTAAATTGGCATGCATTTTTCTACCGTCACGAAACTTTCTGAATGACGAAGCAATGTGCATTGTAGTGCTACATTTCTTCAAAGGAAATGTTTGTTAGATTTTGGGGCAATTGGCATTTTATTCGCCCATATAGTTTCTTGAGAAGACATAGAAAAAAGTATTTTTAGCGATTTCTCTAAATTGCTCTGTATTTTGATGCCATTACAAAATCTTCCTTTAGGGTGAAGCAATGTGCATTGTGGGGCTGCATTTTTTTTAAAGAAAACATTTGATAGATTTTGGAGTAATTGGGACTTTATAAGCCCCATGCATTTTACTGAGACATCTAAAAAAATTTTTGTTTGGCATAAACCATAGAAAAAACTATTTTTCCGGACTTCCTTTAATGGAATCTGATTACATGTTTTAAAGAGGTTCTAAATTGATTCATTTCATGTCAATTACTCACGGCGAATTTAGGGATAACATTTTTCTCAATACTTGATGACTGTATTTGTAAATAGTGTAGTCTATTTTTAGAGAAGCATTGCACTATGAGCTAACTACAGAATTTGGGGTGATGATGTTCTCCTTCCAGACAAGAGCGTAGTAGAGGGGGACTCGACAAGCTGAGTGGCTTTTCCCCGCCGCTACCTGCGAGTAGGGCTGATATGGGTACCAATGTTAATGGTGGGGCGGGTACGGATAGACAATAAAACTAGTAAAACATGAGCATAATGCAAAAAGACAATGTCAAGAAATTAACCACTTCTTTTGTGAACCTTAGTAACAAGTTTGTCTTTCAATGATTAAAGACGCTCTGAAACGTTTTATTTTTGTTATACTGGAGTATAATTTTTGTTTCTGACCAATCTCGGTGTTTTCGAGATATAGAAATCACTTAGGGTGTAGGTATTTTCTCAATTCACATTGAAACAGGCTTTCCTTAATTAGAAAAAATGGAATAAAATGTCTACATGTGTAGTTATGTTTTCATTTTACATCATAACGTTACTAATAAATATATGTGTAATACCAACAGGCGCGGTCCTAGAAGATTTCGAATAGCAGAGGGGACCTCAATTTTTTATTTTATATTATAAAACGATTATATATTTACAATTTATTCAAAATCTAATCATATTTGCCAAAAATGGCAATGATTTATGAGGGTCACAAAACTTTAAGGTATATATTTAGACACATGAAAGCTAGTCTTTTAAAGACATTGGTTATTGATGGCAGAGCATAAAATTGTTCAAAAAATGGTTTCATTCGTATGAAAAACACTAAAAAATTGTTTTTTATTGAAATAATCACATATTATGTTTAGATCATTTGCGAAGGGGATGACCATACCCCCTGAAACCGGGCCTAGGTATAAAATAGGTTACTTAAATATCAATTCTAGTATGTTATTTTAGCTGCTACCAAAATCATCACAGCTAATCGAAAATCGCGTTAGATGTCCAACGACAGAGACACACTGGTTTTGCATAATTTTGTTTTTGGATATTTATTCATTATTTGTTGAAATTGAGCTTAGGGAAGTGATCCAAATTCAATACGTTAACAAGTGAAAATGCAACCGTAAACAACAATTCTAGCTTCAAATATCTGCATGCGCTTAATAAATTTATTTGCATAGATATATTTGAAGAAATGTGCAGAACCTAAATGTGTCAATGTTATTTGTAATAACATTTGCGGAAAAAACACGCCTTTAACGTAAACTTCATCTTTAGCGAATTTATTTTTAGTGTAAGTTAACGATTTGTTTTACGGTCATGTTAACGTAAAGCACCATTTGTTAAAGGTGTTGTTAACGTATTGAATTTGGATCACTTCCCTTACGGGTATTCGGGTCGCCCTTCTGGGGTATGGATACCCATGAACCTTTTACGGGCAGGTGGGGTACAAAAATACCCTATGGCAAGTTAAAAATTTTTAGGCTGTATATTATCTTTAAAATCGCAAAAATCTGAAAAACAACAGGTATTTTTGCTTTGTTTAGATCCAAAACTTTGCAAACGTTTTATTAATAAAGAAAACGGGTGGAAGGTTATCAGGTCTGACCTGCTTTCACAAAATGCCCCCGTTTTGGAAAGCCTTTCAAATGCACAACCTTTTTTATAACGAGCATCTGGAACTCATGATATTACAATTCAAGGACCTGATGTACCTTCTATATCAAGCAATTAATTCACCTTCTCTAAAGAAGAAAATTTCAAAAGAAGACAAGAAATCTGTTGATGCAATGTGTCATTATAAGCGATTTGACCAACATTCAAAAAACAATATTAGTGTTACAATCTGAAATATGTCGTTTGCAAAAATGTTTTTCGTCGATTAAATTGAGTCAAGTCAGAATGTTTAGATCAGATCTATCAGTATTAATTTGCTAAGGTTAAGCCGGGGCTAAGGCTTGAGGCATCCCAAATCACGTTGACTAAAGAACAGGATCAGTGTAATAAATTGCATTGATAATCTCTAGTGATTGCTTTTTACAATCTCTTCATATCGATTTTTAAAAAAAATCCATTTTATTTAATTTTAATTGATGCTCAAATGCAATACCACTTGCAGCCTTGTCGCCGAGGCTCATTAAAATATTTAAACGAGATGGAACTGGCTACCGACCGGCTGGCAATTTTCCGGCTTGCTGCTAAAAATTTCAAAAAGGCCGGTAAAATTACCTTTCATGTATTTATTGAAAAATATTAAACCTAATCCTACCCCAATTCCTTAAACTTATTTGTTTTTAGGTGAAATAGTGTTAAGTTATTTAGATAATAAATAATTAACAATAGAAAAGAGCAATCTATTCTAACAACTATTCACAATGCTAATTAACATGCATATACAATTTTTATGTGAATATATTTAACTATAATGCTTTAAATGGCACAAGCCTACATTAGTTCAAATGCATATAAAGAAGAAATTGACATAAGCATTTACAAATCCAAGTTTAAGCCTTAATCTGATTCTTTAGATGCGAAATTGCCTCAAATTTAGCCAATGATTAAATTATTTACCGCAAATCTAACTAATTTTAAGAACTGCTGAAAACCTATATAAGTGTGTACTAATTAGATTGCAATTGCATTGTCATCTTATTAATTAATCAACCTCTTTAGATGTACAAAGATGAAACCAGAAGCTGAACTCTTGTAGATGAGGTACAGATTGCTGATAGGATTCTAGCTTAGCCTATGGTGATCACATTTGAATTATCTGTGTAGTCTCTATTGGTGCTTATTTGTGCGTCCCTACACAAATATGTATAGTGATTTAATTATAATAGATTAAATGTGTACAGGATTTATAAATATAATATTGACAAAAGTATTGTTATTAAACTATTATTACAAGGCATTTCACACAGAAATTCATTAGAGGTATAGTATTTAAACTTTTGTATTTTGTAATTTAAACCACATTTTTGTTGTAATAGTATCATGCCAACTAAGTGAAATTCACTGTGGAGATAACAATAATATGGAAATTATTAAATAATTGCAATTCATTTAATAATTTCGTTCTGCAATAATAGCACTCCAAAAAAATTCATATTGTCCTTACTATACATAAGTTCTAAAACATTTGAAATATACTACATATATATTTGAAATATACTATATATATATATATATATATATATATATACATATATATATATATATATATATTAGAGCCATGATAAATCCCACAAAGGGCATTTATTGAAGTTATGGATCCTAAATATAGCGAAAAACTAACAAATAAGACAATTGGCCCAAGTCACACCGTAAGATGTTGACTTTGGCCACCACATATTTTTCTAAAAAAGCGCGCATCATGATATCTATGGATATCAACACATAGCATATGATGAAAATAAAACGTGTTCAATTGATTTGCGATAATCGTTTGAATGATTTCAATGTTTATAAAATCACAAATTACAAAAGTTTAGAAAAAACTGACAAAGTAACACACCATTTTACAGAAGCTGAAATACAGATCACAATTGAGGGTGGGAAAATTACTGAATTATCATGTAAATGATGTAACTACAATAATAAAGTAATTAACTGCTAAAGAAATCAAACGAACCGAATATGTATGATAAAAAAGGCCCTTGGCAAACTTAATGTAGTCTTCCTTTTCTTATGCACATAACTTACGAATCGTGAACAGGATCCCGGTTTTCTTTACCCGTACCCGCAATAATTTATACCCACACCCGCGGATACGGGAGAGTAAACACGGGTACCCCCAAGCACAGCCTACTAATAAACATAGCCATAAAATAACACGACCGCCGTTCAAATTATGAGGCGAACAACATTTTCAAAGTGAAGCGTAATTACGTGTGCATTAAGAAAAGGATTAATAATCCGATCATGAAATTATCTTCGTCATCCCCTAACAATCAATACCTGCAATCACTAGCAAATACGTAATATAATTGGCTATTCTCTTATCAAATTCTCCATTTTCATTATTGTGTGTATTTCTAATAAAGATATGACGCGCAAGTGCGTAGTACCCCAATGTCGCTCTGGTTATCAGAAGGGAAAACATAACCATGTTTTCATTTCCAAAGGACGAATTATTAAAAAAAATATGGATCCGTGCAAAAAATCCAAAAAACCCTACACCAACAGTTCATTCGTCAATTTGTGAATTTCATTTTGAAAAAAACTTTTCCGCCACATACTGATAAAGGCCGATTGAAGCTAAAGTTTTCTGACAACCCTATTCCAAAATTGTTCTCGTTTGAAAATCACTTTACAATACCGCGAGAAAGAAAGCCACCAAAAGTAAGTTTTATTTTTTATATATATATATAT
>CABFPE010000416.1:1445-12471 GCA_900660155.1 Hofstenia miamia | reverse complement strand
ATTATTATTATTATTATTATTATTATTATTATTATTATTATTATTATTATTATTATATATTATACATGACCTATATTTTTACGTATGTTAAATACAAAGATAATAAAGTATATTTTCACCTAAAATGTTAGTCACACAAAATTTAATCTTGGCAATATCATTGCATTCATCTAATAAAGGTTGTAACTGTTTACGCCTATAAGCAAGTAATTTGGTATTAATAACTTAGCTATCTATTTAAATGTTCGATATCTGACATCTGATATGTGTTAATTTAGCACCCCGGCAATACCATTCATTGACTGGAACTAAAAATATTATATAATCACTGTTTTTGATTTAACACAAAATGCAATTGATATATCAGCTACATAATATGTAAGCCTCTTTCTTCGATTTCTACATCCAAGGCGTCGTTCCAATCTATCTCGAAAAGAAACAAATTACCGTTTTGAAGCAATTAATTGAACAAGTATTGCAAAAAGAATGTCACTAAAGAGACTAATCGGGGCTGTATTCACTTAAAAATATGACTATTCGAAATACAGATTTTATAGATAATACTTGCATTCGTTAACCAGTTGGCAACAGGTTGCTTTTCACAAAATCCATGCTGCGAACGAGGGTGAGGAGAACTTTGACAGACAAAAGGCATTTATTACTACTCCTAAAACCAATAATTTTCATTAAAGAACATATAAGGTCAGTTCCGACCTAAAACTACATTTCTGTTCCTAAAGCTAGTCTAAATATATCAACTACATAAAAGAGGTTGATATTGGAATAAACGATGAAATCGACGCATTTACAATACGATTTTTTAACATTAGAAAAGGAGAAAGCAAACGAACGTTAATTTCTCCTTTTCCTTTTGAAGCCATTTTTGAATCTTTTCTGCTGTTCGGTCTTTTTTGAGGGGTTCTTCTTCAATAGAATGTTCTAGCACTTTGGGCTTGGACTTCCTTTTGCTGCGATTCTAAATGAAACCAGTTTAATTGGATGACACTGCAAAATTCAATTTACAATTGTGTAAATGATAAGTGGTAAAAGTGTAAAATTCGGATACATTTCAACTACAAATCATTCACCATATGAACCAGTCGTTATCTACAAAAAATGCACACTGAATCAACAGATTAAGCGAAACTACAACTATAACTGTTACAAGTTATCTTTTTATCATAAGTTGGAAAGCAATAGCTTCTTATAAAGTAAAAAGCTTTGACAGATACAATAAAATAACTTGTGCTGAAAGTTGGTAAAAGGACAAATCAATATCGGGAAAAAAATATTTGTCAGAGTATTGAAAATTTCATGATTCTACAGTTACTCAGAAACCACCAGAGGACATGAACATTCCCATTGTTAATAGATCGAAAACTTCATTATCGAAGAAATTTTGATAATAAAAATTCAAACAACTTATTCACATCCCACCATTAATAATATTTCAAGATTCACTGAATTTAGTTCTGATGGCATTCTTTTCTCCGCATGTATTTGGTGAATATCTTATCTTCCATGTATTTGGACATTTGAACTTTAAGGAAACTAATCAATAGTGTACTAACTAGAAAGAATTTAAAACTTTTAAAAGCTCTTTGGAGACTCAATGCTTTTGATCTAACATAGATTACAGCAACTTCAAAGAAAAGATTGGTAATATAATTTTTCAGTAATTAGAAAATTTTGAAGTTTCGGTTAACTAACTAACATGTTGCCAAATTGAAATTAAGAACAAAAGTTTATACAAATAAGTTTGATATGTTCAGATCTACCTATTAATCATATATATATATATATATACGCAAATTTGAAAGCTTTAAATGAATATGCCTATTTTGATAATTGAAAAGAAAATGTTTTTAAAGTTTTACTGAACCAAAAATCTAAATTATTCTCATTCCCTAAAAACACATAATAGAAATAAAGTGGCAGAATTTCTGACTTATAAAGTCTTATCATTCTAAAAGAAAAGACCAAATTATATTATTTTGTGTTTCCTTTATTCGTTTTAATCTGAAATTGGCAAAGCAAAAATTTGTTATTTACGGTCCTAATATAAACTTTGCAAACCTTTGATTTTCAACTTCACACTAAAATACTATTGCAATCTACAAGAGAAATTTAGTGCATAAACTTCTGAAAGGAAATCAATGTAATACGAAGTTTTAAAATAATATAAATATAGAAGAGTTTTTGATGTCGAAAAATTCAGTAACAACAGTAATCACGTNAGTTAAAATATTAAGACAATCTAAACTCGAAGTAATGGACAAAAATTTTATATAATATGAAATTAATTGTAAAAACTGGAAAAAATTAAGATTGGTGAAAAGAAAGCTGAAGAATTAAATGTATCTTTTTGTACATTTAATGAGGATATTGACAACGAGAACAACATACAAATACATGAAAATGAAAACATAACTCATTTTATAACAAAAGAAATGTCAGTAACTTTTAGTAAGTTGATAGAAGGCAAATCAAAAGAACTTTAAATTACTCCTACTTGGTTGTATAAAGCATTTTCAGAAGAAGTTAGAGAATTCTTCGCGAACTTTTTTTAATAAGTACTTTAAGACATATGTATATCCTGATATTTTGAAAAGAGCAATTGTTACTCTAATTTCAAAAATTCCAAACTTCAATTTAATTAACAAAAGTCAGGCCAATAGCTATTACACCGTTAATTGCGAGATGCATGGATAAATTTATTGCAGATGTTTACAGTGAACGAATGGCTAGTACATTTGATAGCTTCCAATTTGAATATAAATGTTATTCTGGGACAATAGATGCGCTCTTGTATACAATGCACTACATATACAAAATATGGAATTCGCGATCGACAGCACTCGTTCGAATAACCTTTTTTGATTACAGTAATGCTTTTAATACAATTTTGCAGCATAAATTTGTGAATCAAATATGTAAAGAATCTCCAAGGCTAGCAAAATGGACTAGCGAATACATGTTAAATTGGAGACAGAGTGTAAAATATGGTAAAAAATATTTACACAAGAAATGAAAATAACTGTAGGTGTTCTACAAGGTGGACCTTTAAGCGTTTTAATGTTGATCAATCAAACAGATAACATATCCAATGAGAAGTTTGATATAACAAGATCTAACGTTGACATAGTCAAATATTCTGATGATATGAGTGTAATTGGTTCTATTTATAAATCTAGTGTTGAAGAAGATATTGATTTGTATAACATTATTGGAAAGATCAACGATGCATCTACTAAGAACTTAAAATTTAATGAGCAGAAGACTAAAGAAATGATTATTGCTCATACAAATACTAAGAATCCACGACTGAAAAACGCTATGAATACTAAGCTAAGTGTTAACAAAAAGGTAATATCGAAGTAATTCATACATATAAATACTTGAGCATCTAAATCGATGATGATCTTACATAGAGTTCACATATTAATTACATTACCAAATGTGTCAATCTAAGAATCAGGAAACTATCTTTTGTTCTGAAATATCTAAATGAAGACAAGAAGTTATTCGTATTGAAAACGTATATCTTTACAATATCACAGAACAACAAATAAAATGTGAGGAAGCCATTGAAATTATTTGCAAGAATTGCAAGTATGCAGAAGTGTGCATTAATAAAATTCCTAAACATTAAATTTTAAGAAAAAATCAAAAGAACTGTAACAAATATTGATAACAATAAATATGTTCTGCAATACCCTCTTCAAAGTCTGTAACACGCTGTAAGGTCATATCACCAGAAGTAAAAGCTAATTGCTATAAAAAGTCATTCATTTACGCCGCTTGTCTCCATCTTGCGTATGGAACACTCTTGTGGTTGCTATAGTATGCTAGTCTTATGGCTTTTTATATGCAACGTGTTGTGTGCACAGGTATTCAAACGGACACACACACACACACATATATATATATTGTCCCTTCATATGAACTTTCAAGGTGACTGTTGGGGGAAATTCCTACAATTTTGTATTTTCCAACAATGTGGTTTCTGCCACTGGTACCTGTTTATGTTTATATTTTTTTCAATTGCTAATATCAGGGCAATTTCTTTGTACGCATTCGCAATAAAACTTTTGGTTTCACAACAAACGGTTGCTCACTTATTTTCTCTAGTAATATCGAAGACTACTATGTCTAGCTAAATTTGTTTCGTTAAGAGGAAGATGCGGGATAGGTCTACGGGCGTACAAGTGCGTCGGGCGTACGATCATATGTCCGGTTCTTCCGAAAGCTGATTCTAATGACATTGCTTATCATTTACTTAAATTCAATGGCTGTGATGTTTCGCCTCGGCGTTGGCCAAAAGTTTCTAGTGACAAACTCTAATCAAATGTTAATGTATAATTTTTGTTTCACATGCTCGATGATTAAGCCCATGCTACACGAACAACTTTTGTCGCCGATTTTTGTCGTCCGAACGAACAACTTTTGTCACCAATTTCTGTCGTCCGAACGAACAACCTTTGTCGCCAACTTTTGTTGTTGATTTGGTGTGCTGCACGAACAACTTTAGTCATTGAATAAGTTTTAGACAAAAGTTGGGCAGAGTATGCTACACGAACGATTTTAGTTGACGACAAAAATTGTTGATAAAATTTATTCATGTAGCATAGTGTTACAACAATTTTTTATTATTTCAGTTACTTCATTGTAAAATATTTAAGAAAGAATTACAAGAATATCTGGTTATGGCGAAATATTTAAGTTAAGAAATATTAATATTGCTCATGTAACATAACAGTTCAACTAAAATATTTTTTCCAAGGTTTTGACGACTTTTGAATTGAAACAATTTACTGATTATGCAAGCTGTAAATGTTGGATTTTTATATCTGCTAGCCAGTAGTAACAACATTATTTCTTTGTTGTCTAAATTCATATTGTGCTTCACTTAAATTATAAAGTATATAAATTACATGTTTACTGTTAAAGATCTTCATCCATTATGAAGCAGAATTTATTTATGTAGGAAATCAATATATATATATATATATATATATATATATATATATATATACATACATACATACATACATATATATTCGTCGTTTGTACCATACTAATGGTGAAACTTCATTACAAACGACGAATTCTGAAAAAAATGACTGTTACAAACGACGAATCGCCTTTTTGGGGTTTACAATTAAGGAGAATAAAAAATTTTCGAATTTTTTCAGTTAGTGTATCTCAGTACTCTCTCAACAATATATCCTACTGGATTAATGGGAATTTAAAATGAATTTTTTTTTGCTGGTTTGCACAGATATTCGTCGTTTGCAATTTCTCAGCAAAAATGCTTGAATCAACTTCACAACTAGTTCATTAGCTCCCAAATTAAAAACTACATCTACTAAAGTCCTCTAAAGATGAATAGGATATGGATTACTTACTTTGTTTTTATTTTGAAATTTCCTTTCACAACCCACTATATCGGCATGATCCTATATTTTGGGGAATAATCGTTAATATCTCAGTGAATAATGCTTGGATCGACTTCGAACCTAGTTCATTAGCTTCCAAATTAAAAACTACATCTACTAAAGTCTTAAGATGTTTAGTATATGGATTACTTATTTTGTTTTAATTTTGAAATTTCCTTTAACAACCCACTATACCGACTTGATCCTATATTTTGGGGAATAATCGTTAATATCTCAGTGAATAATGCTTGGATCGACTTCGAACCTAGTTCATTAGCTTCCAAATTAAAAACTACATCTATTAAAGTCCTTTAAAGATGCATAGGCTATGGACTACTTTGTTTTTTTTTGAAATTTCATTTAACAACCCACTATACCGGCATGATCCTATATTTTGGGGAATAATCGTTAATATCTCAGTGAATAATGCTTGGATCGACTTCGAACCTAGTTCATTAGCTTCCAAATTAAAAACTACATCTACTAAAGTCCTTTAAAGATGCATAGGCTATGGACTACTTATTTGTTTTTATTTTGAAATTTCATTTAACAACCCACTATACCGGCATGATCCTATATTTTGGGGAATAATCGTTAATATCTCAGTGAATAATGCTTGGATCGACTTCGAACCTAGTTCATTAGCTTCCAAATTAAAAACTACATCTACTAAAGTCCTTTCAAGATGTGTAGGATATGGATTACTTATTTGTTTTTATTTTGAAATTTCCTTTAACAACCCACTATACCGGCATGATCCTATATTTTGGGGAATAATCGTTAATATCTCAGTGAATAATGCTTGGATCGACTTCGAACCTAGTTCATTAGCTTCCAAATTAAAAACTACATCTACTAAAGTCCTTTCAAGATGTGTAGGATATGGATTACTTATTTGTTTTTATTTTGAAATTTCCTTTAACAACCCACTATACCGGCATGATCCTATATTTTGGGGAATAATCGTTAATATCTCAGTGAATAATGCTTGGATCGACGTCAAACCTAGTTCATTAGCTTCCAAATTAAAAACTACATCTACTAAATTTCTTTAAAGATTTATAGGATATGATATAATACCTTTGAATACTATGTACTTAATATTATATGGTTATTGAAGTTCACGCCTTTCGAGTTTGCTGTAGCCAAGAAATTAATCAACTATGGAAGGCATTTACTCTAATAAATGGAATAGGCACTAGTGCAAATGATTAAGAAACTGTTAAAATTGCAACATCATTAATATAAAAAAAATTTTTGGTTACAAACGACGAATATTATTACAAACAGCGTATATATATATATGAAAATGATTATAAATGACGAATATAAATTCTGCATAAATAATAGAAATTAATATATTTATATTTTTGCCACAATGTGTTTGTTTAAAATTTGATTCAACCAAAAAACGTATAGATTTGTAAAAATATATTTTTATATCCTGCAATTTGTTTAATAGATAATAATTGTTTATGAATTCTGTGCTATTGTTCTTAAATATATACCGCATGCTACGAATTTGGTTAATTATGCAAAGTTATCGGTCTACATTAATTATTTTTAAAACTTTTTTACATGTGTTATTGGATTTCTTATCATTTTCTACCATACATTAGTGTTTATTTTGACCGCGTGCACTCCACATTCGCCGGTATACCTGAAATGGCATATAGGCTATTTAAAGGCGTCTGGCGTTTGCATTATGGCATTGTGTGAAGTTATACATGTAAGTCTATAATCTTTCTGGGTAGCTTGCTTACAGTCAAATTGGAAACAGGGATGTGTTACATAAAAAGAACTAAATGATCTACAAGATCACTGGTGATCACAGATTCTTAAAATTCAGTACCATTTTGGTTACTGTAAAGCCCTGTTTACACTGGTTCAACTCGAGGAATTCGTCAAGCGAATTCAGTAGCGCATGGACGCGTTTACATCTGTTCCTCGTGTTGATTTCATTTGACGATTTCAATAGCGCATGGACGCGTTTACATCTGTTCCTCGTGTTGATTACATTTGACGATTTCAATAGCGCATGGTCGCGTTTACATCTGTTCCTCATGTTGATTTCATTTGACGATTTCAATAGATTTCTAATGTAAACACCCCACAAAATTGAAAGCGAAAGCGCACGGAGGAGAGGAACGGAATATATTTTCGATCTATTTTGTGTTCAACTTTCCTCTTGATGCACAAATGTAAACGCGCCTTTCGCTATTGAATTCCTCAAAGTAAGCAAAGCTTCTATTTTAAAAGGCAAAAAACGACTAAATTATAGAATTTTTCAAAAAGTTATGAACTAGAAGTGCTTCCATAAACAAAATATTCATCAACATTAAAATTTGTTATTAAGTTTCATTTTTCGCAAATGAAAAAAATTTAGTTGAATAATCAAAATTACATATGCACACTTACATGATTTACGCAAGTTAAAATATAAATTTTGAGTAAGTTTAAATACATATATTATTTTATTGATCTTTACTTGAGCTAACCAAACTAAAGAAATACATAATGGCAGATTGCTATTGAAACCATTTAAAAATTATTATTACTAATGAATGGTAATCTATAATATATATATATATATATATATATATATATATATATATATTCGTCGTTTGTACCATACTAATGGTGAAACTTCATTACAAACGACGAATTCTGAATAAAATGACTGTTACAAACGACGAATCGCCTTTTTGGGGTTTAAAATTGAGGAAAAAAAGCAAAATTTTCGAATTTTTTCAGTTAGTGTATCTCAGTACCCTCTCAATAATATATCCTACTTGATTAATGGGTCTAAAAATTTATAATGAAAAAAAAATTTTTTTGCTGGTTTTCACAAATATTCGTCGTTTGTAATTTCTCAGCAAAAATGTTTGGATCAACTTCACACCTAGTTTATAAGCTCCCAAATAAAAACTACATCTACTAAAGTCCTTTAAAGATGCATAGGCTATGGACTACTTTGTTTTTTTTGAAATTTCATTTAACAACCCACTATACCGGCATGATCCTATATTTTGGGGAATAATCGTTAATATCTCAGTGAATAATGCTTGGATCGACTTCGAACCTAGTTCATTAGCTTCCAAATTAAAAACTACATCTACTAAAGTCCTTTCAAGATGTGTAGGATATGGACTACTTTGTTTTTTTTGAAATTTCATTTAACAACCCACTATACCGGCATGATCCTATATTTTGGGGAATAATCGTTAATATCTCAGTGAATAATGCTTGGATCGACTTCGAACCTAGTTCATTAGCTTCCAAATTAAAAACTACATCTACTAAAGTCCTTTAAAGATGCATAGGCTATGGACTACTTTGTTTTTTTTTGAAATTTCATTTAACAACCCACTATACCGGCATGATCCTATATTTTGGGGAATAATCGTTAATATCTCAGTGAATAATGCTTGGATCGACTTCGAACCTAGTTCATTAGCTTCCAAATTAAAAACTACATCTACTAAATTTCTTTAAAGATTTATAGGATATGGTATAATACCTTTGATTACTATGTACTTAACAATATTATATGGTTATTGAAGTTCAAGACTTTCTAGTTTGCTTTAGCCAAGAAATTAATCAACTATGGAAGGCATTGGCTCTAATAAATGGAATAGGCACTAGTGTAATGCATATGATTAAGAAACTATTAAAATTGCAACATCATTAAATTTTTGGTTACAAACGACGAATATTGTTAAAAACGACGTATATATATGAAAATGATTATAAATGACGAATATAAATTCTGCATAAATTACAAACAGCGAATATATATATGTATATGTATACCAGTTTCGATTTTTCAATCATTTTCAGTACAAATACGTGGGAATCATATTTTACACTTACTATATTAAATATGCATGCACTTCAAATATGTTCAGTAAGTTTTATCGCTTAGTTGATTGTTCATTATTTATAAACAGGGCTTCGGCATATTTCGTATTCTTGGTTCTAAGTAAGATCTCGAAATTATCTTTAATCACTTGATGTCTATGCAAAAATATTTCACTTTGTAAATGCCCTCTTACATGTTCATTGATCCTGGTTTCAAAATGTCTCTTGGTTTCTCCGATATAAGAAAGATTACATTCTTCACGTTGGTATTTATAAATAATGGAGGAAACCAGCATTTTGTTGATAGGGTCTTTGTTGCTAAAAAATTCAGATGTTTTCTTAGATGTCAGTATTGGAACAATCTTTGCCACTTCAAGTCTTTTATTTATCTTTTTAATTTTTGATTTCAAAAATTCTTTTCTTACTTCAATATAAGGTAATTTCCAATAAATTGGCTTCCGATCATCTGTTATTACTTGGTTATATACTATACTATTTGAAGTTAATGCTTTGTCAACGTATTTAATTCATGTGGATAGCAATTTTGTTCTAACATCGTATAAAGGTTTCATATTGAATTAATTAAATTGCTATAATTCGAAGATATTTTCATAATTCTATCTAGCAAACACTGCATTGTATTTCTTTTATATTTGATGTCGCAGTATGATTGGAATGGAACATATAGGTCAGTATTAGTAGGTTTTCTGTACATCTTAGTTTCATAGTGGTCTTTGACAACTTCTATCGTTATGTCAAGAAAATTTATTGAAATATTTGATTTTCTACTGTAAATTTCAATTCTTCTAGACAGTTATTTACAGGAACTGTTGAATATATCTATATACTTTGGATCTTCAAAGATTGTAAAACATAACGATAGTATAACTTTGGTTTTGTTGATAATGATTAAATTTTGCTTTCTAATATATCTATTGCAAAACATGCCATGCTAGGGCCTAATGGTGAGCTCATCGCCATGCCATCTATTTGTTCATAGATGTCGTCATTGAACATAAATTTGACATTTAAGCATTCTGTGCTGAATAATTTCATTAAGGTTTTATGGGAAATGGATACATCATTTTTTGGAATAAGCTTTAGTATGTGCTCTATTGTTTTCTACACTGGGATATTCGTGAATAGTGATTTTACATCAAAGCTTGCCATATATTTTTTATTGTCTTTGTTTTTGTCAAAATATTCTCCAAATTTATTTAAAAAGTCAAATGCGTCTTGTAATATATATTTTGATGGAATACATTTCTTTAATAATGAATCAAGCCACTTTGATAGTTTTAAATTGTAGAATTTTTCATTGGTAAAATTGGTCGAAATGGTGAGTCGTTGTTGTTCTTATGAATCTTCGGGAGGCCATACATTCTACTTGGTTGACATCCTGTGCTATGAAACTCCTTATATAATTCCATTGGTAATTTATTGTTATGGACTAATTTCATTAATGCTTTGTTAAATTTTTCTTCTTCAAAAATGAACTGTTGTTTTTTAACCTTTTTGTTCTTAATGTGTTTAACAAACTTAGATTCAACCTTCAAAATATCATTAATCTTTTCAATATATTTAGTCTTATCAGTAATAACTATTAAGTTTCCTTTGTCAAATCGATTCATGTTTTTCAAATCATGAAGTGCTGTATAAAATGATTTTATCTTTTTTGAAGTATTTCTTCTTTTTAAATAAGTATTTCTATATATATATATATATAT
>CABFPE010000415.1:724977-744790 GCA_900660155.1 Hofstenia miamia | reverse complement strand
TAATACGGTATATATTAACGCGATGTAATGCAAACATTTGTGATATCAAAAATTACTCATACCAAAAATGGCCTGTGATATTATCAAAGTGAACCCGAAAGGGGTTGTTATAATACGGTATATATTAACATGGCGTAATGCAAACAAATGTGATATTATCAAAAATTACTCATACCAAAAAGTGTAAACTAAATTTGAACATGAATCATGCAAATAGGCCCTAATATGGTACACTAATTAAAAGCTATTAGCAAGCTGTCAGCCAGTTACCCCCCGAGCTGTCAAAAAGCACTTTGTGAGTTATCGCAATCTGTCAGAAATTCATTAGTCATCTGTCAATCAAATGGTGAGTCACTAAAAAACACTCATCAATATCGCAGAGGTCAAAATGTCAGTTTGTGGAACCTCGCCTCCCCTTCTTACACTACTTACATGTTCATATTTAAAGTTATTTCCTTTATGGTCTATATTAATTGAAACATTTATAAATGTATTGAAAAGGGATTTAAAAAATTAATCCAATTTTAGTACATATTAAATCTAGAAATAAAACTATTTATCTTCACGCATGCGCATGTTCCTATTTTTAAAAGATGAGCTTTTTATAAACAAAGGAACTATATATAAAGCTCTATAAATGCAGTCATGTTCTCTTTCAGCATTTGCATAATGCATCGTGAGTTTTACCCGCTGCTTTACCAAAATAAATGGTTAGTTCGGCGTTTTCACGTTACCCTACATGACATTTGTAACAACAATTGGAAATTCGTACTAACTGATGGTAGCTTACCTCAGGGTAAAATTTAATTTAAATGCCAAATCGATCGACGGATCAAAAAGTGTGATAATTAATGCTATTGTCACCAAAAGTGTTACCTTACGCGACATTTTTTGCCATAGTAATCTAATGAGCAAACGGTTTGCTAGAAAATCTGCGAGATGCAAATAAAAATTACAGTGATTTTTCTCAGTTAATACAACACACGATTTTGAATGTTGTGTAAAAAATACTACCAAGAAAATATTTTGTTCGCATCTAAACTTTTGAAACAATGCGTTACCCTACATGAGGTTACCCTATACGACAGGTCCTATAATCAAAATGTGCATTTCTTGTTGTTTAAAAATATATTTCTTCAATGAAATGTCATTAAGTTCATCTTGAGTAGTACTGTCCATAATCAAAGCTTTTACCTCTTTGTTCAGGCCGAGTGTCGAGTTTACACAAGATTTCTTTAAGAAGACACCATAGGAGATAATCTTCCTAAGGCCATTTTAAGAAGTCAATTGGTTCATCAGGAAAAAGAAACTTTAAATTGATATACACTTCCTCCTCTTTCATCCTAACTTCGACAACCTGATCAATAAAACAATTTTTAGAATAGTTGAGTTGACTCAAACGAGATTTAAAAGGAACTACCATAAAATAACTAATTGGTTACTTTTTGCAAAACTTTTACAGCTTGTTTTTCTATGGGAACCAGAGGCGTAGCCAGCCCATTGAATTTATGGGGAATTACAAGGAAAATTATATAGCAATTTTATTGCAATGTTCTAATAAGCTGCTTACTATTATCTCTGAGAGAAGGGTGATCTGGTTTCAATCTGGGCCGGGGGGAGCATAGCCCCCCTGTAACTACGCCAATGATGGGAACATTATCCAACTATCATTAATGCAAAATGGATTAGCAATATCATCAGAATACTTTTGTAGCTCATAAGTGTCATTTCGAATTATAATGTGGTGCTAGACCATAAATCCCTTTCTTAATACATGAATTAAGCCTGTCATTCATTTTTCCATATTTCAGAATATTCTTCATTTCGTCTTTTTACTTTGATAACAACTGTTTTGCCAAGGCGGTCCTAAAAAATTTTCTCAAATTCGTCATCTACATGAATAGCAGTGTAAGACTGCATCCCTGTAAGACTTTAGGCTTTACTACAGCCCTACCCCTTCCATTACGCTTTTACGTGACCAGCGCCAAAATGATTCCATGAAAACTGAATGGAAACCTTTTTTGCGAAAAACTGAAGTGTGCATATAAGATAGCGATTTCGAAATTGTGAGGGAGAGCTGTCAGGCAATCGAATCAGGTTTTAATATTTTGAACTTTTGTATAAGTTAAGTTTTCTTTACCTCAAGCGACATAAGTAAAAGATCAAATAAAGGCAAATTTGACAGTTTAAAGGACGTTAAATAAGTATCTATTTTAAAAGAATTTTTTGAATAACAGAATTTAGGGTACTTTTGGGTTATCTCTCTCCCCCCTCCTCCACTCAATTTTTTGCAAAAATAACCTAATTTATCAACATAATATTTACAAGCTTAACCCTAACTCAAACCATATCCTAAAGCATAACTTTAACTCCAAACCTAACTCCAACTATATCCCTAACGCAAAACATAACCCTAAATACAACTCTAACTCTTAGTTAAACTCTACACTAATCCTAATCTTTCCCTGAATTATAAACCTAACATTATACTATGTCTTTCACCATGATAGAGCGCACTCAATGAAAACATATTCGGTTTAAGTTATGTAAACAAAGCAAAGCCTTTTAAGAAGACTTATACGCAATGTAGCTACGTGAAAAGCAAGACCGTCTTAGACTACAGGCCATGACACGGAATTCAGAGTTGGCCAAAATTAGGGTTACTTTAATTTAATTAAATTTAAGTTTAATTAATTGTTGTAACACGTTAAAATAAAAAAACTTATATTATACATTACAAAATTCAAATAATAATAATAATCAGGCAAATTTTGATAACTTTTTCAACATTGTTTGTCTATTATCTCCAAGAGTGTCTTTCACTACCTTTGAAAAATTATTCAAAAATATGTTAGAAAGAGTCCCAACTGTAGTTTGTAGGCACTTATTGCAAATATTTAAAATGGAAGGATAACATTCACTGAAAAGACAACATAAAAGATTTCTGTGACCGTAATTTCCATAAGTCAGTGCATCTATATTAACCAGTTCTTTAAACACTGAAAAGCAACAAGTACTAATTTCAAGAATTTCCTGAAATTGCATCTGCAAACCACCACGATTCAATGCATCTTGAAAACTAGAATACACATCATCATCATCATCATCATAAGATAATGAGCATTTATTACATCCTCTCAGAATGTTCATAGTTATATATCCAGAAATATAAACAGGATATTATTCTCAACGGTATTATGTTCAATTAGTTCATCGGTGACATCAGAGGCTTCTTCAAAGTGAATGGGTAACAAGTCAATTGTAGAATTATTGCTTGCTCCATTCAGAAAAGTATCTAGTTCATTAGTTAAAAGAAGAAATTTTTTTCTGCACCCAAAATATCTGCAACTGTGAAGTTATATTTACAGGTGATTTGTCTATTCTCACCAAATCTCGATTCAATAACATCACTTTATATCTTACCTAAAATAATGTATTCATAGCCATTTGTACTTAATAATTTAATTAGAATCAATATTAGAACATTTCCAATGAGACAACCATCTCTTAAAATGCTTCAGAAAATCGACTTGATGAGATTCAATTCTGGCAATAGGTTATTTCCATTTATCTTGTCAAAACAAAGGAGTTTTAACGTTCACTATTTTCCCAAAACTTAGATATTTGACTAACAAAGGTATGGAGTCCACCTTCAACGCAATTTTTAATCCGATAATGAACAATTGCTTGCAACACTTCGTCTGAAAAGATGGCCACTACAGGTTTAACTTGCTGCATTTCAATGGAATAGGGATAAACACTTTTACTAACAAGACCATTCGCCAATTTCAGCAAATTGAATTTTTCTATACAATATAATCTTTAAATATCTGCAAATTTAACTGTCAGGGTTTCACTAAAATTATTTGGATCAGGAAAAGAGAATGAATATGATTTCAAATAACTTGGACGAATGCATTTCGACATATGAACAGGATCAATTGCTAAGTAAAATTCTGACAGGTTTCCAGTTTTGCTAACGAATTTTACTTTACAATTGTTATCCAAAATTTCACCTTTTTGTAAAAAATTTCTTAAACATTGCCTGATTAATAGCATGATAATATCTATGTTTAGACTAAGAAGTCTATTCAGAACATCACTGAGCAACTCAAACACCTGTTTGTCCATTAAGTTTACGATAGGGAACATAAGTCTTACAACTCCACACCGCGTATGTCTTAGATTAGATATCATCACAGCAAGAACACTATTTGACAAAACCATGTCATTATGAGAGGTTGTATTGGAATTCTCAGCCACTCCTATGATCTTACCTTGTCTGTAATCAAGAGATTCCGCTACGTGGATTTCATCTACAATTAATACATTTTCCTTTCTTGAATACAACTTAGGAAGAATAATCCAAAAAATAATCAGTATTTTCAGTCTGCAGCATTCAATACTCTGACATTGCTAATCAATCTTTGTAAGTGCCGTAAGCTTTGTAAAATAACAGTTTTGGCTTTCACAATTCTAGTATACAGCGATTGACTATGCGAATAAATTTGATATGCAAACACCAACACATTCGTAATTAAGTTTGGGACACAATTTTAGCCGTGTATCCAGTGTTGACCAGTTAAATTAATTTAACTATTTTTCACCAGTTAAACTATTTTCATTTAATTTAACTGATTAGTTTAACTATTTACAAATGGAGACTGAAAGAATAGGCAAGAGATTGTCTGAATAAAAAATGCTTAGCCCGTTGGCGACAAGGGTTTGTTGCAAACGTAGCTTTGCGGGAGAGACAAAAATGGTGCAATAAAATCAGAATTTGTTGAATGCTTCAGAATTATTTAACTAATCAGAATTAAAGTAAAATATAACAAACGATAATCGGTGAAATTCTAAAATCACATCAAACAATTTCGAATGAAATTTTATCATCGTATTCAACCATAATCAAATGAGTTTTCAAGTTTTCAATTTTCAGTCGATTTTTACGATTTTCAGTCAAATACGATGCTTTTGAAAAACTTCGTTCTCATTTTAACTAAATAGTTAATAGTTAAACTATTGAAATGAATTAATTTAACTTTAACTATAACTAATTAGTTAAACTATAGTTAAACTATTAGTTTAATTGGTCATCACTGCGTGTATCACCCCTTTAACATGAACTAGATCATTGTAAAAATATAGGAATTCACGCTGTTAAATACCTTATCGAGTGAAATTTGTAATTTTCCTCCTGCTTGCACAGAGCCGTGACAGTCGTTTGAATAAATTAGAATAGAGAGAGAAGTGTTTTCCATTAGGTTAGTTCACTTTAGAAATGTGTGTGTGTGAATTTTCACCGCTAGAGGCGTTCTCATCATATTCACGCACTATTATTTCGGAATAAATTTGAATTTTATAATCTGCTAGTAGTACACGGTGTATTGGAATTACACATTTGTATGTCGGAAAAGAAGGAAGAAAATTCTACAGTTCAATCTAATGGAATTAACAGTGTAAATGAAGTAAGTGATGTTAAAGGCTCAGTTAAGCAGAAAAGGCGGTCCATAATTTCTCGCATTAGATCAACTTTTATCGACAAGTTTGAGGATCTTTTCGAGGTAAATTTTAAACAGGAATTTCTGCAAATATATTATTTGTGTATTAGTAATAGTGAAAAATTACATTATAAATTTTATACTGGTGCTAAACGTAAACTTCATTAGATAAATTATACACACTACACTACACTAGCTAAAGAAGGCTAAGACTGCTTGAAAATTGACACTCTTCGGAATTTCTTTTTTTATTAAGAGATTTCCATAGGTTTTAAATTTAGTGCAGATAATTTTGAAATTTTTTTCACCTAACCTAACCCTTAATGCCGCCTAGTGTATTAATAAATTAATAAAGATGCACTGTGTTTGTCTACATTTGCAAAGCATTTTCCCCTCTTCAGAAATTTGAATATCATTGGATATGGAAAAATGCGCTCTTATGCTATAGTGAACATTTGTGCAAAGAATCAGTCCACAGCCTGCTAAAATTTATTAAACTCTGTCCCAGTTAATAAGTAAACCGGTTTTTTAGGAAAATGAGGTAGTATGATATAAACACGAGTATAATTTCAAGTTTTGATTTTCATTTTTTATAATATGCACAGGATCCTAAACTATCTAATTCGAGCCAAAGCCATGGTATTTATACGCTATAATAAAACTTTACTTATTAACTGGGACAGAGTTTAGTAGGGTGGGATCAGTCCTCTGCCAGATGTACTTGAAACATCCTATTTTTTTAAAAATGTTCAATTCTCTACGCGCACCGCTTTCGTAGGAGAATAAAATTCTCTGTAATATGGTGTTATGGTGTTTTCATATTTTTAAAAAAAATTGTGATTTCAACTAATTTTTTTGAACGTATTTTAGAGAATTGTGGCTGCGCTCGCCACATAGAGCCTTTCAATGAAGCTCGTTTTAGCTCGATATTTTTTTAAAAATTATTGCACTCTCAGAATTTTATACATAGCTCTTCCTATTATCTAATAAACATTTTAAAATAAGATTAAAAAAGGTATATTGAATAAAAAAATGAAAAAATCTGCATAATCAAATTAACAAGCAGAACTATAAATTTGCTTTGCTTAATAAAGGGTCGTTTTGGGCTCGTTGCATATCCAATGCAGTGCTCGAGCTCGGCTCGGCTGGCTCGGCTCGATGTAAAGATAAGACAGCGACACAACCACCACATCTGCAAAAATTTTATCAAATTGACATCAGCGTGTTATGGTGTTGATAAAAATGTTTATTTTATTAACTTATAACAATGAATCATAATTTTGTGCATTGATAGGCAATGAAACAAATTTTGATAAATAGTTATTACAAATTGTTACCACTGTCTTCATTGCTGTATTTCAGTAATCTCTGTCAGTAATATTTATATTAATTAACGGTACATTTTTTCATGTGTGTGTGTGTGTGAGAGGCTTTGCACTCATTGAATCATTTTGATTCTTTATTAATGCTTCATGAATATTTATTTTACGTATTTATTATTTACGTATTATTGGCCTACATATTCTCTTGTTTCATTTGTACATATTACACAAATTTTCTTACTTATTACAGGTGGTTTTTACTTAATACCTTTTATAGTTATTGGAAGGCACTCTGCTCATATATATACATGTTTATATATATATATATATATATATATATATATAGACCACAGGGGAAAAACCAGTGATGTCACACATATTCTAAATGGAGAAATTCAATTTTTAAGATTTGCGACCTCACAGCTAGCCTCAATTACCATCAATTGCAACAAAAATTTTTCCCCATGTACTAATACATCTTACAGATCTTTCAGCAGGGTTAGTTATAAAATTTATGCAGCATGGGTTAGTGAGTGCATGGTAAACTGCTCATATATCAGATTTGGACATCACCTGTTATTCCATTGAATAGTAATAAGGCTGATTATTATAAATATTTTGTTTATTTTTCTAACGAAAAATGCCACATATAATGTAATATAGTGTATATAACACAGATTAACAAGATTCAGTGTCACTTTAAACCTAAAATTCTTCCTCCCCATCAATCATCCTCTTCCTCCACCAAAACATCACATGTCTTTAAGTTGTCAAAAAATGTCTGGTTCTCTACTTTGCAAAAATATCAAATTTCCCTTTGATTTTTACATACTAATTCAATATTTTATGACGCAATATGGCGAATTTTGAAAATAAAAATTTCGTCTAATGGGACATTGCTTATTTTTCCATTGAACAGTTTGGACATCACTTATTTTTCCACAGTATATAAATATTTCAAAGGCTAAATTTCACTAGATATCACTGGTTTTTCCATTTTATTTAGCTTTTACATAAATCTACAGTTCAAATACTATATGTAGTCAAGCATAACTCCAAAATACCAAAAATGTGACATCACTGGTTTTCCCCTGTGGTCTTCATATATATATATATATATATCTTTGATTAAATGTATTTAACCCATATCCTATTTGAATCCAAAATATAATATATTTTCATCTAAAAATTAATATATAGAAAAAAACTTAACCAATGTATTTGCTAAAGAAACATTGTCAATAACTAAGCAAAAGAAAAAAAATTCATTTTAGTAGTCTTTTAGGAATAAAAAGTAAAGTTTTAGAATGTCAACGACTAGTTCCTATCTCCTATTATAAATATCTACATGTAATATATATATATATATATATATATATATANCCAAGCTGGAAATCTAGTAGGCTTTTACAAAAAGATATATTGAGAAACAGTGGCACAGGACGATTGTATATCACACTTGATATTCGAACAAAAACGGAATAAGACTAGTGACATTGGAAAAATAACACTTTTGCATTGATGTAATTTGTGAATAGTGCATAATAAATTGATTTTTCATTTCACTAGCAAAATAATATTTGTACAAGTTCAAACGCTTCATTATAAAAAATACATCTGTGTTTTATCAACTTGACAGTGATTTCTTGTGTGAGGTAATAAAAACATTGTTGATTTTTACTTAATAATTACCCCACACTTTAAACTAGAGGGTTCACTTGATTGACGGGAAATGTGTAGATTGACGCACAACGCAACAAAAATTTTTCCCCATGTACTAATACATCTTACAGATCTTTCAGCAGGGTTAGTTATAAAATTTATGCAGCATGGGTTAGTGAGTGCATGGTAAACTGCTCATATATCAGATTTGGACTACAAATTTCTCTTCCCAACACTTTTTTCAATTCATGTAATTTATACGTGGATGGTTTAGTCACTGCTATAACTGTAACTGAACTATTTGTTGTTCGAGAGAGCATGCGAAAATTATTGCATTATGCATGTATATGATATTCTGTTTAATAAAAAACGAGTTTAAAACAAGTTTTTCAGATAAAATTTTTACTTCAAGCAGCTATGTACTACACACACATATATATATATATATATATATATGAAAATCCGCCCAATTAGAATGATTTTTTCAGCATGTGACAGCAAAATCAAAATGGGGCAACTTTTATCATAGATTACAAATTTGGTCATGCACATACCACATCATCAAAATTACACACTCTAGATCAAGCTTCAATGCTTCAACGAAATTAAGGCAACGTCTAGGAGGGTCAGGAATTTTCCTTGGGAACATAACACAAGATACATTTTTTAAAATACAGATTAAGCAGTGACGTAAATCAACCAGGCCTGTTTGCTAAATATATAATGCTCTCGTTACCCAGTAAACATAGAACTGTTGTAACGACGTCGTTTTTGTGCTGCATTGGCGTTTAATAGGCGTTGAATTGTTTGAGTGTCGTTTATAGTGCGGATTAGTGGGGGTGTATAATTCCGTCTAGCAACAAATATTTAAAAATAGGAATAATCTTAGTATTATGACAATTTGAAGATAAATTTTTAAAAACTGCATTTTTATTGATAGCTTGTCGTTTTATTGTGAAAAGACGTTGTTTTGTAATGTCGTTTTAGTGCCGTTATTATGTCGTTCAGCGACGTCGTTACGACAGTTCTATGTTTACTGGGTAGTTGCGATTTTAGAAACATAACTCTTGGATTTCTGGGATAGACAATGCTTTTTTGTTCTTCCTTTGCAGAAACGCGATCCTGCTCTTGAGCCGATCTAACAATGTACCTATGCGGCGGTCAAAGCCGGCTTTACAACTTTACATCTTCAATACAACTTTAAAGCGTGTGACTAATAATTACTAGGATATTTGCCAGCAAAATTTACTATTAATACTTAGACTGCAAATCGAGCTGTTGAAAATTGAAGTTGAAAATATGATTGCCCGATTTGAGGCATTGATAAATCAGTATTATGAAATTTCACTAAAATGTTGTTGATTAACAACTATTTTATGTTTTATCGCTTTTTCAAACAGATCTTTTTTGTTAGATCATTAATTTTATTTAGTGAAGTTTTTATGTCTGTCAATACCTATAATAAATTGTCTTTTTATTATAGTAGTCTATGCTAAACAAATCTATTACATTCACGTCATCAATATTATTTAGTTTATTGGATTACAAATTGGAAAGCACCCTCTTGTGTTTATAATATGCACTACACTTTTGGTGTCACTGTGTCTAGTTGGGAATCTCTTCACCCCGGAAGATAACGAGGAAAATATGCAGTGGGTTCCATTTAATGCCAGATATCGAGACGATCAGAAAATCGTAACGAAATATTTCCCAAGCAACGCGAGATTCCAGCAGTTTATCGCCGAAGCTCCGAATGTTTTAACCGCCGATGTTATCAAAGTTCTTTGGGAAATTGATTTAAAAATACGGTATGATAATTAAAGAAATGTATGCTATTGTGAAAACATGTTGTTGTAAAAGCCCATAGTTGGAACCAACCGCATTCCATCAGCCGGCCTGCGCCAATTTAATGAGACAATGAGGTGGGACTAGAAAGAAATAAATTTGTCATATGAGAAACCAGTTGATTTACAATTATTTGGACATTTTACGCCAGAATAATATGCTAAGTTATTTACAAAGTGAAACCACGTGTCTGTCTAGCGGGTAGGCGATTTCAATTCTGTGTAAATCTACCACTAATCTACTGTACAACAAAATAAATATTTTAGTTCATTATTGGCAAGCCTTTTCTTAGTGTGCAGTGATAAACAGTGATGAAGCATATATTTTATTGGGCTCACTATTAGGCCTTATCTATTTTATATTGAAAGTCAATCGTAGGCCAGGAAACATGATCCATAATTTTCAAATAAAAAATAAATTAAAATTAATTAGGATAAAGGCCATATATTTGTTATTTTTTACAGAAAATATGAAAATTTTCAACTACACATCCACATTACCCGAAGTTAGTTTGTATATTTGAGAGAATGAATCATTTATTTAATTTCAAATCACATGCATATAATGAAATGAAGACTATTATTTACTTATATATTATTCTTTATATCCGCCTCACGCTGGCTCAACAAAGTACTATAAATAAGTAGTGGGGCTGTGCTTCGATTTAGTTAGTCCATGTACATTTATGTATCTTTATAACAGGGTATGTTGAAAGCTAAAAATCTTTATATATATATATATATATATATATACACGCCTTGCGTTCGCACTATTTAAGTCAGCGATGTCATTTTCAAAAGTGTATGCATCAAAGAACTAAAGTGATATAATTCTCTCAGGCATTTCAAGCCATTACGTCAAGCACCTCATAAAGATGTTTGCTACTCGACAATTGGCTCGGTTTTTATGCTTTAATAACTGCTTGCGATAAACTTGTAACAAAAGTATTTAAATATTTTAACTAAGCTTAATTCTCACCATGCAATTTGTACAACCATGTACTACTCTGAATTTAGCTCTAGACATCCGAAAGTTACATTTAGTGTTTATCAGACAATACACCAATGTGCATGCTGGTGAATTTCGACTTTAAGTATTGTTTTCCTTATATAATTTCATTCTGGAATCTACCTTGAAGCTTATTGGTTAATAATTTTATTATGAAATTGGTTCCTTGAATACCGTCTATATTTTGCATATTGACAAGACTTAACTTTGCAATGTATGCGAATCAAGGCCATCCTTAAAGATTGTTCGTTTTACTCTGAGATTTTGAAGACACATCGTCTTCATGAACTAATTCTACCTCATCAGATGCTTCCTTACACATGATGCTCTCAGCGTCTCTTCGATGTTCAATCAGTTTCCCACCCCGCAGCATAAACAAAAACAATTGCAAATAAATTTTCAAAATCATTCATAATGTTAGTGAGTAAGTAGAATTTTATTAAATTTTTCTTGGCTAACAAATTTTTCCATCACAATGAATGTCAAGTCACTGGGTAACACGGCTAATGTGTCCTCTTTTCACCAAAGCTACCCCTGCCAAGTCAATCATCCTGATCTCTCATTTGCCGAATTTTGTTCAATCTTTGTATAAGCAATCAGTACAAAGCATTTCAACAGTAATTTCTGCTCACAGCTTGACCGTAAGCAGACTTTTATACAAGAAATGCATCACTATATAAGTCAATGGAATAACTGTTTGAATTAAGCTTGACAATGACTCTTCAACTAAGATTTTCATGAAAGCTTCCTGAACCAACGCTTCTTTACTGTCCAGTGGTGAGGCAAGCAGGGTTTTGCGTCTCCACTGTTATTAGCATGCAGCAGAAATCCTTCTTATAAAATCTGTTGAATCAGAAGGCGTAAGACATTTCTTAATAGGCATCAAGTTTTCCAAGATAACCGTCAAACCTACATGAGAATATCAAGAAATTGCAAATGCGGCTATAAAGAAAAATTTCCAGAAATAATTTTCCACTTTTTCATATAATGAGTGTTGCATTCAAGTTATATTTTGTTATTCAACAAATTTCTTGGAGATAAATTAGGAGCGTTTGAAATCGATACCTTACTAGTTCAGATCACCGGTAAGGTAATAAGTTCCGCAATTTTCAAGGTTCTTGACTTCCGAACTTGCAAGTTTGACCAGGTGGCTATTCTTATACTCATTTGATGTAATTGTCCATAACTGATCCGAAGCATGCTTTTACCCAGGGCCGTGGCTAGGGGAGGGTCAGGTGGCCATGGCCCTCCCTGTTAGGCCACTGGGCCCCCTTCCTCTTGGCACCCTTGATAAAAAACTCCATAGAATTAATCCTAATATTCTGTAACAAAGTTAGAGTGAATACATTTTAGTTGAAATATATATAATACTAATGCCATTCTATTTAAAAATTTAATGAAAAAGTGTGAAACTATTTCATATGAGTAAAACTATGATTAATTTATTGAGCTTTGCGAGGCCATGGCCCCTTAAACCTCAAATGCGAGCCACGGGCCTGCCTTTACCTGCCCCCTTCCAAATTCTCTTTCAATAAATTCTGACAGATTCAATTGTATATCAACCGAGGTACTAGAATATTATATTATATTGCTTTTTATAGTTAACCGCTCTGTCAATATCATTTTGGTAACTAGTAACAATACCTGTAAGTATTAACAAATTAAAGCACGTTGGAAAAATATATTTTATTCAAATTTTCACGTGGTATTAAGTTGGTATTCCACTATAAGTAGTTAGATTTTAAATTTTTAGAAATTCTAATTCCTCAGGCAAAGCATTTACTGATCTGTGTTTGGAAGCTGCCCCTGGTGTTTGTCTCAGCAGTAGTATCTTTCAAATTTGGTTTTACGATCCGGCAGTTATCGATGCTCTAAATGATTCTGAAATTCTCTCTAAAGTCAACAGCGAGACCATTGACCCAGGCGTCAATCAGAAGATAGATGTTAAACAGTACATTGGCGGTGTTGTGGAAAATGACGAAAAGATAGTGTCAGCGAAGTCACTAGTCTTTACCTATTTCGTGAAGGATGAAAAAAGTCAGAGCAAAAGTAAGGTTTACATCAATTGAATTTTTCTCTAACTCTTAAACAGTGTTTGTTTTTTCTGTTATTACATAAATTGTTTAAACCAAATTCCTGAGATGAAGTAAAAACTTGAGTATCAATAAGTCAAAGTAATATCTCTTAGGCTACGGTTAGACTACGTGATTGGTCCCATTTGATCTATAACACGTGGAAGTATCGCATGCTTATTGTCATGGTTAGACTACGTGATAATAATTGCTATACAGTTTAACCACTAACTTACTGGTGGTGTGGTTTTAAAATTGCTATTTTGCTACCAAACTCATAGTCAAATCGTAGCCTTAACTTTGCTTAACTATGGGTTGAGTTGCCTAACTTTTCGTATTAGTTAACTATAGATTTTCATATTAAATTGAACATGATATCAATATTGGTTTTATCTTCTGATGCGTGTTCTAATTTGTAGACATATGTGATCTATTATATGGTTATACGGAGACATTTATTCCACTGCTTTGATTTTATACAGATACATAAAACTGGAATATTGATAATATATTTGAGCTCGGCTGCTTCCCTTCGCACTGTAACTACTCATGTAGCTATTAAATACAGTCTTCAACCATTATCCTGATAATGCTACTCACCATATACCTCTGACCAAACTTGCTAGATGCAATGAAGCAATATGCATTGCGTGTGTTATAGTATGTACCATATAAAATGAAATGACGTCATTGAAAAGAAACTTTTGAATCAAATATTTTTGTTATAGTGTTTACCTAGTATACGTTTACATAATTATAGAGCTGTAATAGTATATTCACTCAGTAATCTGCAAGGAATGAAAACAGAAATGTAAATTTCATTGAAAGATTTTGGCATTTACAATCGATTGAGTCTCTATTTTTAGGTGACATTTAAATTCTGACTGACCGACTGCTAAAACCTGACCGTATGACTTTTGATTAACGATAAGAATATTGTCCCAAAATTTTACACTAATCCATTCCGCCCATCACTAAATTTGATTATAGCGTACAATCATAGAAATTATATGAACATCAAATCTAATATTTATTTATGTTTCCAGCGACCACTAGTGGTCTCTCATATTTAGTAGGCCTTCTATAAACCTATAGCTTTTGACAACTGACAAAATACTCAGTTAGTTACTGTATTGTTATATGTACTAACGGTTGTGATGGTGGTATGCTTGAATGGAGATTATGATTTGATGATCACTGGAACATTATGTGGTCTTGATGTGACACCTTGTCAAATGTGACGTCTAGCTACAATGAAAACAGTTAAGCCCGAAAACATTCTTCTGTGTTTTTCATTAGAAGATCTTCACTATAGTTATTTCTAAATATTTGTTTAGTACAAAAGTTCTCCTGGATCCTCTATTGGCAGAACATGTTTCAAAACATATTTTGAAAATCATGTTTAGATAAAAAATTAAGGGCTATATTCACATGTCACAACAATTTCAGACGAAACTCAAATCTATACTCGATTTTATCAAACTTTTAAACCAAGTATCAACCTAAACTCAGTGTCTTGCAGATTCATTTTGAGAAGTTCACTACTAAACTAATTTCTAAAAATATAATTTTTTTTAAAATGTTTAATACTTTTGAATAATTTTATAATAGATTCACTGTTTTGAAAGCACTGAGGATGGATGTAGTGATTCATGAATGTTTTCTTTAATTTGGTATCCAAACAGTTATTTCGCACTTTCTGAAGGAAGTGCAAAATCGTTACCCATTTTGGGCTAAACCATGGATTTCTATAACACTAATAGAATGCGATCTGCACTTTGTAACTGACCAAAGCAAGCGCTAAGCATTTTTACTCATTGATTGAATTTTACTGGGACATAGTGCAAATTTAGCCTGCTCTGGTCAATACAAAAGCGGACTCACTTCAACTCTACTATATATATATATATATATATATATATATATAGTTAACGGTTATTCGATGTAATTATGAATAAGCACTTATCAGCATAAGTGAGTAAATTTTACTACAATTGTTACTGTCCTTTCCAGGGGCGTACACAGGATTTTATGACGAGGAGGACACCATCATTACCCAATGCGGGGCGAAGCCCCCCGAAAATTTTTGAAAATATTGAGAAAATAGACCCTAAAAATGCATTTCACGATCCTAGATTTTAAATTTTTCAATTTTTTACGAAAAATTTTTTGATTTATCCATTCAAAAACAAATTTGAAAATCTGACGGAGGACATTCCACCATTTCCCTCCCTGCGTACGCCACTGGTCTTTCAATAGAAAAAGTTGTGATGTATAGATTTGTTATTTTATTAAGTCAAACATACTCATGGTACTATATGCAGACTTGATTGAACTCAAAATATTACAAAATAATCTATATAAACAAGAAAACTGTACTTATGTATAGATTAATTTACTGTGTTTTTGATCAGCAGTCTATACAAATTGCGATCAGTACTCAGCACATCTTGGTCTGGGGCATCTGGGACAGCAAGTATCTATCTCTTTTTAGAGGAAAGACTCCTCATCAGACATGCGCATTAAATTTTGAACGGCTTTTTCATCACAATACCTTTTTGGACGTGATGCCATGACAATTTGCTTTTAATAAAATGAAAATGCTTAAGTGCTCTCACACACTAATATATTAGCAGTAGAGAATAATCGTCTGACAATTGCCAACAGCACATGAAAATTACGCATTAAAAAATGCTATTGAAATTTGCATGAATATCACTGTACAAGCATTGTGTAGCGATGTGCGTAAGAGTAAGAGAGACACAGGCGTATCTAGATAAATTACCTACCAAAAGTAGGAGAGATTAGAATGTTAGGGGTGTAAATAGATGAAAAGTCGTAAAAATGTGTCAATTTTACCCAATAGTAAAGGATAAACGTTAACAGGTTGTTTTAATTATGTATGCATGTATTGAAGGAAGTTTTTACGTCACAGATAGCAGCAGTATACAATTGTCACAATTGCTCCTATAAATGAATCAGACTTGTCAACGAGCCGACATTTCCAAGCTCGGCTCGTCTTGCCACATAAAATCTTTGAATGAGGCTCGTTTAGCTCGGTATTTTTTTAAAAATAGTGCTCAAAGAATTTTTTACACAGCTCTTCCTATTATTTAATAAACATTTCTTAAATAAGATTATAGGAACGACATACTGACTGCAAAAATTAAGAAAAATCAAATTAACAAGCAGAACTATAAACTTGCTTTGCCTAAAATAGGCTCGTTTTGGGCTCGTTGTATGTCAAATATTGTGCTCAAGCTCGACTCGGCTCGGCTAGTTATTATAAACTCGGCTCGTTGACAAGTCTGAAATGAATGTCGTTGTGTAGTTTTCGTATTGGAATGCTTGTGATAAATGTATTTCGACTTAGTTAATGATGTGAATTTAGTTAATAAAACAATATGTATGAGTACAACATCCAAAAATATACATTTTTAGATTACCTTTCATTACAATTAATTTTGCTTCTCAAATGTTGCTTAGGGCCTTTAAAATTGGGTGTCTCCATGCCATATAAACTATCATAACTTTATCATGTATGGGGAAATTTATAAAAACATTGCAAATTATATATTTGAAATATCGAAGATGAACTTTTCGAATAATACTAGTTTTGGGCATTCGTCCACAAAAACTATTCTAATATTTAGACTGAAGTTTTGTAAATATTCGACTAAACATAGTTACCATTACACTTTCATAGTGATTTTTTTTAGAGGAAGTTATTGAAAATTGGGAGCAGGAATATTTGGACATTTTGGCAAACGATTCGATACCTGATTTAAAATTTTATCGCACTTCAGCTCGCAGTTTCGGTGATGAAGGCGGAGGTGAAATTCGCAAAGATCTTGTTAACCTACTCATTGGTTATTGTCTTGTACGTGGTTGTTTGTGAAAGCGTGGGCATTTTTAGCTCAACTTTAGATGGTGGAAGCAAATGTGGACCCTTCCTACTTAGTATTTTAAGTGATCAGAATAAGTTCTTTGAGTTATTAAATGTACTTTTTGACAGTTAGAAGGTATGAATAAGGGTTACTAGATTTTGCATTACAAATGGCATTAATTATCAAAACTAAATGTGTATGAAACCAAAGTTGTAAACATTACTATATCTAGGTAATTATTGTGAAATTGCTTAATTTTTTTGGCCGTATCTTTGACCAAAATAGGGCTAAGCTGCAGGAGCCTGCTGGGGCAATTTGATTCATTACATTTTCTTATATGGAATTAGTTTTGGTTTTCGAGAATTTCGTTCTTGTAATTTTCTGCTTACAGAATTATTTTATGAAAACTTATCTGAAATGTGTTTATATTTGTATTAATAATGAATTTAAGAGAAAAATTGAAACTGATGAACTCTTTGTTTATATAGATAGTTACTTTCAAAATTTTTTAAATCAGTGACTAATTCATTTTCTTCGGAAATTCACCACATTCGAATGAATCGGAGAGCTTTCGCTTGAACTCTATGTCAAAAATCCTGCATTCTGAAGAATATATAGATGATCAAAGTCATGTATCACAGTTGGATGTCAGTAGAGAGTTCAGAAAGATAAAAAAACGGATAATGGAAAGAAGTCATATGCCAAAGTAGGATCGATGATAGCAACATATAAGCAAAAGGCAATGGATGTAGGTTACTGCAAAAGTGACAGAAAACAAGAAGCATTAATAATTGTAATAGAGAAACAGATTTTCAGAATTGAAAATAGACTAAATGGAGAACCAGATGGACAGAAGAACAAAGTGATTAGTTCATGCTTTGAAAGTATTGGGACAGTAGACCATCTAATAGCTGGGTGTGAGAAATCGGTACAGAATAATAATATGTTCAAGTATGAAAAGCTAAGAAGCGTGGTGCACTGAAACTTCAATAGGTATGTTCTCATCTAAACCCATACTTGAACTAGAAATATTTAATTTAGAAGCCGAATAGTTCTATAAAATGTATTAGTTTTCAAAAAATTTGATCTAAAGACGTTTTTCTTGTTTTTAACTTTTATATAAAATATAAAATACTATTTTCAAATTTTAGGAAGAATTTTCCAAACCTACATGGGACCACATTTCTTTTTTGAAAAAAAATATAGCTACAGGGTTAGTTAGGATTTTCAAGACTTTAAGAGTGGACAGTATGCGTCGTTCCGAAACACTCTTGAATTATCACATTCTTAGTTTTAAAAATTTGGAACTTTACCTATAAACTGAAAGTTAAACACGTGTAAAATGTTAAACCCAGATAAATTTAATATATGCTGCAACGTAGAAAACAAATATAAAAATACTTTTCCACGTTTTATGGTAAGGAATATTTTTTTTTCATTTGGACGAATTTATTCTAAATTGCGAACCTCTATTTTTTCCATTTATTTCTAGGTGCATATAGCTGCTAGGGTCATAGTAAGGTATCATTTCTTTATCCAGACGAAGCTTTGAGAAAAGACATTCATACCATTGATTACTATGTACTATAATTCCAGATGTTGCGCTTATATTTTCACAAAAATGGTACTTGTATCATCCTGCGAATGGTTCAATTGTCGCCATATGAGGAGAACACCCCATAGCACTGATAATTCCTCATCACTACAACTAGAAGCCAATTTTAGACTAAAATTAAGTACTTCCGGTTCCGCTTTATTGTAAGCCTATAAAAAATTTCGAATTTTCTTTAAGTAAATAGTTTTATAGGCTTCAATGTAATAAATGCATGTTTTATTAGACAGTAAACATTTGATATTATTAGATTATGATGTTCTTAAAAAACTGGAAAAATTTTTTATTTATTATGTAAAAGCAGCCTAAGCACATTATTTGATTTTTTGTTAAGATATGCTTCGAAGTTGTATTATATTTTGTTAGTTTAGGTAGTGGTTTATTTAATAGTCATTCTTGGAGAATTCAACTGCGTTGATCAGAAAATCTACGTTGCAATTGCTGGTCTTATAACGATAATTCTGTCCTATTTTGTCAGTTATGGCATCGCGGGATATCTCAAAATTGGGACAAGTAATCTCCACAGTATCTTACCCTTCCTCCTCTTGGGGATTGGGGTTGATGATTTATTCATTATCGCAATAGAATGGAAAAACCTAGAATCGGATACTACGTCTCGTAGGTTCTTATTTCTATCATTTTAATAATAACATAGAGTCACATAAAAATGGAATAAATCACATTTTCCATTTTTGTTATTAATATTTTAGTTTCAAAAACTTCAAATATTTTGTGGAATCCACAAAAATATTTTACAAGTGAAACAGCAAATTCGAGCATTTTGTGGAATCCACAAAAATAGACAATCGAAATAAAATTCTCTTCCGAAGTTTTGTGGAATCCACAAAAATAAACAATCGAAATAAAATTCTCTTCCGAAGTTTTGTGGAATCCACAAAAATAT
>CABFPE010000415.1:709426-719570 GCA_900660155.1 Hofstenia miamia | reverse complement strand
ATAGTAAGCATTTGCTAAGTAAATTTATAAGTGTTAGTCGTTTCTGTGATGAATTTTATTTCGATTTTCTATTTTTGTGGATTCCACAAAACTTCGGAAGAGAATTTTATTTCGATTGTCTATTTTTGTGGATTCCACAAAATGCTGGAATTTGCTGTTTCACTTGTAAAATATTTTTGTGGATTCCACAAAACTTTAGAAGAGAATTGTTTAACTTGTTAATTATTTTTGTGGATACCACAAAATATTTGAAATTTTTTGAAACTAAAATATTAATACTAAAAATGGAAAATGTGATTTATTCCATTTTTATGTGACTATGTTTAATGTTAATTTCTGCTAACCCTTGCCATGTCAAAGAAGTCGAAGTCAATAGAAGGGTGTCCATGTATGCTACAGTTACGGGACCCATCTATGTAATGATCATTGAAATATATTAATTCTGGTATCCTGGCCACCTGAGTATGCGTAACGCCTTGTTGCAAGCATACATTTAAAGATTTATAAACAAAAATGCAAACGCAGTATCTTTATTTAATACCCTTTAATAGATATATTGCTTGGATATACTGGATAAAAAGACAAAAGAGTACCAGAATATAAATGCCCTTTTCTTAAGGTTTGTTTGTATGCAAACGACTAATTGCAATAGTCGATTTCATTACAAAATTGGCAATTCACTTTTGCCATGCCCAGTTAATAATAAAATATCTCGAGATTAAAAATATTGATAAATCGTTGTTAGTTATGCCAACAATACTATCATTGGTAACATTTTTATATGTTTTCCATCTAAGTCTAAGCAAAAGATTAAAATATAAGTTTTATTTATAAAAAGAGGAGACACACTTCAATTACATTGTGCATCTGATTTTTGAGATTTTGTTAGATGAAAACGTTTAACAATTTTAACAAAAAACTAACAAAAAGATAAAAAAATTTCCAAACAATTTAATGTTAATCTATGCAAAAATTTATTATTTAGAAAATTTTTGTGTTCATTGGTAACATTTTTATATGTTTTCCATCTAAGTCTAAGCAAAAGATTAAAATATAAGTTTTATTTATAAAAAGAGGAGACACACTTCAATTACATTGTGCATCTGATTTTTGAGATTTTGTTAGATGAAAACGTTTAACAATTTTAACAAAAAACTAACAAAAAGATAAAAAAATTTCCAAACAATTTAATGTTAATCTATGCAAAAATTTATTATAATTTAGAAAATTTTTGTGTTCATTGGTAACATTTTTATATGTTTTCCATCTAAGTCTAAGCAAAAGATTAAAATATAAGTTTTATTTATAAAAAGAGGAGACACACTTCAATTACATTGTGCATCTGATTTTTGAGATTTTGTTAGATGAAAACGTTTAACAATTTTAACAAAAAACTAACAAAAAGATAAAAAAATTTCCAAACAATTTAATGTTAATCTATGCAAAAGTTTATTATAATTTAGAAAATTTTTGTGTTCATTGGTAACATTTGTGAAAATGCACATTCAATGCTATTCGGTAGCTAAATGCAATCATTTACAGGTCGGACTCACATCTGCTCCAGGAAGGGTTGAACTCCCTTAGGTCCCATGCCTACGGCCCTGTATGACACGTTTATTGTATTAAGGTTAATGCAATTTGAATTTTAACAGGATTGAATTAGCATTGTTGACGGACTAGCGGAATGCATATGCACACATTAATCAATGCATTATTCAAATTATCCAATCCAATCAAATAGTGTAGTGCCTAAGGGCTTTTACGAGGCAAAAGGCACTATCAGTGACGTAAAATATAAATAATTTGGGCCGGGCTTGGGCCTAGGTTGTATTGGCTGGGTTCGTACTTGGGCCTAAATAATCCTCCTAATTCCAACTCTGGGCCGTGTACGGATGCAAAACATAGATAGGCGGCTGTGTAGGCTGGTTGGAAAATCTTTATCCACGCAGCACTACCTAGTGTTAATGAATCTAGTTTACTAAGCATATAATATAAAAGCATATGTACGCGTGTTTTGTATTGCAGGTCTGCTGTAAACTAAAGAGTGACAACATAAGGTACACACTGCCCCTAACTCGACACTATCGAAATATTTACTACCCGAACCCCACCCGAAAATGTAATGCCCGACCTGGCCCGAAACGCTGACTTTGATTTGACGTTATGGATCTCTGTGAAATCAAACAATCGTTAACATCAATCATTTTCTGATAAGGGAAACAGCAATTCATTGGTATTATTTAACGTCTAGGATCTTCCTCAAATCAAGCGGTGATTAACAGCAGTATTTTTTTCAATAATCAATCTAATCTTTGTATTCGAACTCGACCCGACCCGAAACCCGAAATCGGGTAGTGTTTGATCGGTTACCCGATGTCACTCTCTGCTGTGAACCTTTAAATATATGCTACCTTAGCTTCCACGATTTCACACAATCACAGAACTCATTTCATCCTTTAATAACAAGGTAAGATATAACACATCAATCCAACTTAGAGTATTGTGAAATTGCATTCTAGATTAGATTTCCATCCATATATGATGATTTCCATTCCCATAGAAGAAATTGCAAACCTATATCTATACCAACGGGACCTCGGGACACCAACCCTTGGAGAATCAATGATGTACGATATTGCAAAGTATTGTTATCATTAACTAAACAATAAAAATTTTAAATCAAATATTCAGGCTCAACTTTCGTTGGGTAAATTATTCGCATCTAGTCATTGTTATAGAAATCCATGATTATACTAAGAAAACTAAAGGAAAATAAGGTTCAATTCAATATGAGGCAGAAACTTAATTAGACCCAGGAAAGTTTTTCAAAAATGGACCCGACCTAAAATCAAGCCTTGGTAATGTCACCATTAAGGGCACAAAGTATGTGAAATAATGCTGATTTATTTTCCTTTTAATCGGAATTTATTGATTTCTTATATATAGTATATATTGTTGAAATGGGACAATATTTTTTAAATAAATAAAAAGTGCAACTGTCATCCGTGGAAGCATATACACTGTTTCTTATACACTGTAAACCTTTGATGGGGTATATATCAGTGCAATGTAATGACATTGTTTAGCTGTTGATGTGAAAATTTCAAAAATGTTACGTCATGCAGGAGTATCCATTGTCGTAACTTCAGTCACTGACATTGTTGCGTTTGGAGTTGGCGCCACAACAATCATTCCTGCACTGCGTTCGTTCTGCATTTATGCATCAATTGGAATATTGTCTGTTTTTACTCTCACCATAGTTTTTTTTGTTCCAATTTTCGCTCTGGATTCAAGACGGGGCAAAGCCAAGTTAAACGCATGTTGCTGTTGCTATAATCATGGCGAAGCTTACGAACCGAATAAATGCTCGAAGGTAATTCTATTATAGGAATTAAAAATAAACTAAAAATTCTTTAATACATTTATATCTACAGTACAGATAAAGATAATAGGTTTTTTTATCATTCTTCCACATTTTGCAGTTCTGGATTTACTTTGTACAACTGTTTCTTGCCAGCTTCTGCAGATCTGCATTATAGATATGCCATATGTCCAGCACGCTAATATGAAAATCATAAAATATTGTGTATTGAAAATACCTCATGGTGCGTTATACATTTATGCCACAAGAGCACATTAACGGTCACTTCGTAGCTCATTTACTGTCCAATCCGATTTCTTTTCAAACCATGATTGTCTTTCAAATTTAATATTTTTTCAGACTGTAATGTTGATTCAGTGATTGGTCATTTAGTCGTCTGACATAGTGTCTGCTCTAATTCAGTTTACGGTTTTTAATCAAAGAAAATAATGTAGAAATTTCGATTACTCTAGAAGCTTTTCACACTGAGCTTCATACAGTTTTAAATGATCTCTTTAATGAATGGAATCTCGAGCTGTTGCTCGCGATATTGTTCACAAAATTCTATTTTTATGTAATAATTATTATCAAAATTAATTCACCCGTTACAGTTTTAGGTAATTTGTTGGATAAAAAACGCTTATGTCAATGAATAAATACCATCAATTTTGGCCGCTTGAAATGTTTCAGCAGAGCGTTCAGTTTTGAATTAAATTGCCAAAATATATGTGTGAAAATAGTGGTGTCTTTAAATATTTATATTGAAAGTAGTATTTGAAGTTTCAAATATTAAAATTGATTTTAAAAAAGTTGAGAATTTAAATTTGAAACATGAAAATGGAATAACCATATATCTGGAACTTCTGATTTGCCAATTGTTGTTTCTATTGCATGACATAAAATTTTCAGGTTAACCTGTTACTTTAGATGTCATTGTTAAGTTTATTTCTAAAGAAGATTTACTCTCCTGTAGTTTTCTTCAGACCTCTTCAAATCTTCATCATAGCAGCGGCTTTGGCATTTCAGGGAATCACACTCTATGGGTCGATTAAACTTGAGCAAGAGTTTGACATTCGGTGGTTTGTACCAACGGATTCATATTTAACAGAATATTTTGAGGCCAGTGATAGATTCTATCCAAGCTCTGGAATTACAGCTTCGATTTACTTCATTGATGTAGATTATTATCAAGACAAAAGCAATATATCTGCCATCTATGATGGAATCGATCACTTGAACTATGTGCGCGACAACAGCTCAATATTTTGGTATGCCTCCTTCATTGATTGGATGCGAAATCCTACAAAATTTAATGCTACTGAGCAGACCTACATATCGAATGATTGGCCAAATTCTGAAGAAAATTTTATGTATTTTGTAAATAAGTTCCTTTTACAGGCATCTAAATTTCGAGGCAGTGTTAAGATAATTTCCAACGAAATAAAAGCCTCGAAAATGGATTTTCAACACGTATTGTTGTATAGTTCGAAGACGGAAATCACTGCACTAGACGAAGTGTACAATGCAATCGATTCTTTGCCTTTAAGACAAGGCATTGCTTTCGCATTCAGTAGTTCGTATTCAGGAATTGAGATGAATCGTCAAATTCAGGAAGAACTCTACCGCAACTTGTTAATGGCCTTCGTATGCGTTTTCATCATCTGCTTTATACTCTTGGCAGACATTCTCATGTGCATTTACGTCAGTGTTTGTGTCATCATGACATTAATTAGTGTCTGTGGATGTATGTACTTCTGGGGACTTACAATTGATACTGTTTCATCGGTTATCTTAATAATTGCTATCGGTCTATCAGTTGATTACTCCGCACATATCGGACACAGGTTATTTGTTTAATAGAAGTTATCTACTATAACTATCTTTAGATTCCTGACGGAACAGGGAAACAGAAAAGAAAGAGCCGAGAATGCACTGTATTTCATTGGGCCCGCTGTCATCAGTGGTGCTGCAAGCACATTTCTGTCATTCATTCTTTTAGCACCTTCTACCTCATATGTGTTCAGTGTGTTTTTTAAGGTACTATATAACAGCTATGTTCGTTTAGATAACAGGAAATGTTCGTTTTAAAACACTAACATAATAAATTAGAACTTAATATAGAAAAATGTCTTTATGCTATCCCTAGGGACCGTAAAATTTCATGGCTATTTGTATAATCAGATTGTGTGGTAGTTGACCTAAGACAATACATACCAATGTGCAAACAGTCTAATTTTACTCGGTCAGGTCTTTTACGACAGTTTCAGATGTTTTATCTACTGTAAATTCATTTATATGGATGGATATTTTTCTAGTATACAAATTTTTATTTCGCATTCTGTTGTCTTATTTGGTTCGGGTGCTGCTACAAAAACCACGGTTTTCGATTTTATTAATACATGCTATATTTTGAACGAAGTTTGATGAGCCAATAAAAAATTGTATTAAGCTGAAGCCATTTAATCAGAATGATATTGTGTATCAATTTAATGATTTACGTGTGATCGCTGTTATAAGGTACCGTCTTTTTTTTAACCCTTTCACTGCGTTTCATGAATTTTCAGAAATTCTCAAAAAATGTCATTTTGACACAAAAAAATGAAAATCAATTTTTTCTTAAAAAAAGCATTTTATTATACTGAATTACATGGAATTACACCAGATTTTGGACATTTTATTAGAAAAAAACAGGAGAGATGTGGACTGAAGTCGAATTTCGCAGTCAGACATAATGATTGCCGTGTGACTAAAGTCGAATTTCGCAGTGAAAGAGTTAAAGTCACATTTCGGTATGTGCGGAAATTATAGCAATGTATCACAAGATGTATCTGTGTATATTAAATATAACAAAGCTATTCAAACAAAAAAGGACTACTTCGCTTTGCTGTTGGGTTTCGCTTTTTAAAAAATCGATTCGATTTTGAGTATCGACAGGCTATAGACCATATTAACTGCGGAATCATTCGCCGATCATGGCCATTCTCTGATGCATAAACAAATAATTTTTATAGTAAGTCCCTATATTCAAATAGTCAAGGTATGTATGCTGAAAAAATTTCTCTCAAATCCACACCATGAGATTCTACATGTTGAATGAAAGTTTGAAACTCAATGGGGGACTATTTTCTTAAGCAGGAATTTCAAGGTAATATTATGTAGTTAAGAGTCCTTAGCTCATACTCCTTTGCAAATATGTAATATTATACGTTTACCTCAGCTTTATAATGAGGCGGAACAATAAGTCTTGAGCCAGCTAATAATAATTCGATCGAAAATGCACAGATGAAACCAAGCCTAAGCCTGAGTTTTAGATGTGTACCAATAGACAACAGATGGCAGCTGTGTTCGTAATGGACAATATTTATTACTGTTCAACGTGATTAAATGAAAACTGAAATTTGGAAAACTGTTTTTGGGGCTACCTGTGGGTTATTTAAGTCACGGCAATGGACATGAGGAAATCGACATCTGTTTTTCCAACATTAATTTTATATTTGAAGTAGAATGTTTTCATAAAAAATTCAAGAAGTTATGTACTAAGGCCACGGTTAGACTAGTGATTGGTTCAAAAGTGATCTGTCACATTTTTATAGGTTTCTTTTTGGTTGCCTTACTAATCACTCTTTACTTAAATGTGTTCACTCAATTTGATCACCACTGAGGTGTCCGCCAATCAGAAGGCTCTACATACACTCCTAGAGGAATAGACGTAATCTAAATTAGGTTATACTAAGAAACGCAATTTAGTAATTGTTTGAAAACCATTTTCCAACTTAACTAAATTTTCAATTTTTATGTCATAATTTTTTCTGTAGATTAAATTTCTTCGACTTCCATCTACATAAGTTGGTTGATTGGGTGTATGCGTGTACATTTTCTCAAATAGTTTATCACGAAGAGTATATGGTTAATCTGCGCGAATAGCATTGCTGTTATGGTTTTTTTCAACCATAGATGGGAAAGAAAAGTAACTTGAAAATTTAGTTCTTAGCGGCTCTATTAGAAATATTTGAATGCATTTCAAAGTCTCCACTTACTATAGTCAAATAATTAAGTTAAGCAAGGAATTGCGTATAATTCGAATCAATGTAGGTGCAGCATCGATTTGCATTTTCTAATGAAAAATTTTCAGTGAACCATGATCATTCTACCATAAATGGTGTTATTTTTAGAATTTAATTTTTAGCAATCTTGGGGTTTTTAATTTTCCCAACTTTGTGTAACACTTGATGTGCCATAAAAACAATTGAAAGATCACTTCAATAATTAATGTCTATATTAATCTTGAACACTGTAAAGAAAAAAGATGAAATATGCCTCAGCGTTGTTCTTATTATTGATCCACATCTAGGCTCATTGTTCTAATAAAATATGCACTAGAGGATCTTTACCTTTGAGGTATTTAGTATGCTATTTTAAATTTTTGCATCTCACTCGCCGCCTGTCTAATATATATATATAGGCTTGGTGCATAAGTCTTTTCGTTTTTTTATTTAAATTTCTAAGCCTACAATAGTATCTAATTTTAACCTTATTCTATCTCGTGTAATATCTACTAGTTACTACTAACTACTAATCCAAAAAAACTAATCCAAAACTGCTAATCCATATTATTGATTTTTGCAATGGAATTTACTCAAAGCGAAGAATTTTTTCGTCAGGGAATTCACGCTTTGCCAGATAGATGGAGAAAATGCATTGCATCCGGTGGTAATTATTTTCAACGTGGTGAAGATGATGACAACTCATGAAGCAAAGAACATAGTTTTGGTTTCATGTTCTTGTTAATACATTTGCTCAATTATTATTCTTTGCAATGCATTATTGACTGCTTTAATTAAATTTAAAAAACGAAAAGACTTATGCACCAAGCCTATATATAGACTTTTCATATTCCTGAGCTGAAGAAACTACGTCGATTCTCAACGACAGTTTTTCACCAAGATGGCGCCTCAGCCCATTGGGGTTTGAATGTCTCAACAACCAATTTCCTGATTGGTGGAAATGGTCCTATCCATTGGCCTCCAAGAAGTCCTGATCTGACCCTCACCCTTGATTATTTCTTGTGGGGTCATGTCAAAGAATGTGTCTAAAAGAGAAGACCTATAAACTGTGAGGAGCTGAAAGAAAGGATAGCTGAGGCAATCAAGATTGTGATGAAAGACATACTCTACCGAACATTCGAAAATTTCTGAAAACGTGCTGATATGTGCATTGAAGAAAATCTAGATAAATTTCAAAATTTCAGATAGATTTTGTAGCAATACAAATCTTCGTGGGTGAAATTTGTGTTTTCTCTATATTTTAAAAGAAAAAATAGGGCTGTAGTGTTAATATATAGCGAGATATATGTATTTGAAACAAGATTAATACTTATATATATATATATATATATATATATATATAAACTGATTTACCCTCCTCTCCCACACCCAACAATATATTGTATCTATAAAGCCAGAAACGTTGGCTATATTTTCAACAATTTCCACCAAGCCTATAAAAAAATTGGTGAACCCTGGACTTTGACATATTTATGGATTTTTTTTGTTTTCCTGTTATGGTGAAAAGTTTTTATAAAAATTATTTTAAACAAAAAACATTTTGATAAAATAAAAACCTTAAAAATAGTACAAGCATTTAGTAATCAGCTTCAGTAGATTACAAATATCAATATAATAAAAATGTTCATAATATTAATAAAATTTCAACAAGCTTAGTCTGAAAAAACATCAAAGATAATATACATATTTATACATATATATATATATATATATATATCGAAATGAATTTTTCATTGAGTCAGCCTTATCATGATGAAGAACATAAAATAATGTTAGGTTTATGGCTTGGAGTAAGATTAGGGTTAGGGTACAATTTAGTTTAAAAGTTGATGTTGTATTTAGTGTTAAGTCTTGGGTTAGGGTTAGGGATATAGTTAGAATTAGATTTGGAGTTAGGATTATGGTTTGGGATGCTTTTTGGACAAGGGTTATATATGTTGATAAATTAGCTTATTTTTGCAAATACCTTGAAATAAGCCCAAAATATTGGCCCTAATTAACCCACGCTTTCCGACAAAACTGGAACTACTATAGTAGTTTTAAATAAATTTAAATTATAATAAACTCTGAGATTATAATTAAAATTCTAAGAATAAGAATAATCACTATGTATAAAATTTACCTGAAATAGCATGTTTGTTGCCGCTCAACGTTTAGAAAAATGGATGTCTTTTTAAACTTCGGTAGTTGTATTTCTGTTCAAACTTGTGGGATTATTTGAAGTTCATGTCATGTGCCAAATAAAAAACCAGATTCGTTGAAATGCAAATGCAAACTACACAATTTTGATTGTTTAGCAGGATCAAAGTTTTGTCTTGGAAGTTGTTAACCACTTATTCAATAGAAGTGAATTATGCAAGGAAAATGCATGGAAAAACAGATGAGCTTCACCCAAGTAACAATGATGAATGGGCCATTATTGGTCCATTATTGGCATCGTTGGCCAATATTGGTCAACCATTTGCCAATATAAACCATTAATGTTAGAACAGCTATTATTATGTAACTTAGCAACAATTTTATAAATTTATGTTATGCAAAAATTTATTAATATTACTATTATTTTATTTTAAATATTTTTGTTTAAGCTTTTTAAAATTTATTATACACCAATATCTTTTTTGAGAATATTTAACGAATTGCACATGGGACGTTTTATTTTATTAGCAAATGTATTGATGATTATTATTTATATAGTGTTAATATAAAAATTAATTTC
>CABFPE010000415.1:690716-708426 GCA_900660155.1 Hofstenia miamia | reverse complement strand
ATATATATATATATATATATATATATATATTATGGGTATTCCAAAATTTATTTTTTCGAGCTTTAATAATAAAATTTTTCACGATTTGTTAAATTACGTCATGCCCTTTCTTCATTTAAGTTTTATATAAGAAGGTTATTTAACCCTTTCACTGCGTTTCGTGAATTTTCAGAAATTATCAAAAAATGTCATTTTGACACAAAAAAAATGAAAATCAATTTTTTCTTAAAAAACACTTTATTATACTGAATTACATGGAATTACACCAGATTTTGGACATTTTATTAGAAAAACACAGGAGAGATGTGGACTGAAGTCGAATTTCGCAGTCAGACATAATGTTGGCCGTGTGACTAAAGTCGAATTTCGCAGTGAAAGAGTTAAACAGTTATTGTTACACAACTGTTATTGTTACGGAAAATATAGAGTATATACATGTATTTGTAGTACATAATACTTATAACATATATTAATTGCAATTGATACAGACTGCGCATTTAGAAGACATAGTAAGAAAAAGTTTTGTTACTGAACCTAAGCACGTTCAATGAATTGCTGAGCTTAGCGTTGGCAAATTGCAGTAACCTTGAAACTGCGTGTATTTTGTGTACAAAGCGCAAGGTTGCGGATCATGCTAACTTTTTTTTCAAATTTGTTGCTTCTGGTCAAAAAATCATTATGTATCAAAATGCTAATTATAATTATATTTCCATAATTTAAAAGTTGCAAAAGTGCATAGTTTTCGAGAAATTTAATCTGGAACTTAATAAGGCGTACAAAGTGCAATTGTGTGTTGGAATTCTACAAAGCGCAAGCTAGCGAGTTCTTAAGATGTACAAAGCGCAAGTATGAGTGTATATATATATATATATATATATATATATATTCANAGGAGGCAGTACAAAAAATTTACTTAAAATTTGTAGTACATTTCAGTACAATCTTTTCAAAATTCTTGTCATAAACCATAATGTTTACACTCAAATAATGATTCTGCTGAGGAGAAATAATTTAATTTAGTTTCCATAGTTGTTCTGTAATAATCCTATTCCACTTTTCTGATCTTAAGAAAATAAAGTCATATACAGTTCCTTCTTGCCATGAACAGATAACCTGCTTTGTTGAAAATTATTTTACAATTGCAGATAACATGAAACCATTAAAATATTTTGATCAACTTTCTAATATTATTGTGCATCTATTGACCCAAAAAATTATATAATGGAAGTGCTCAGGCTCATTCTTGAATGCAGTTGGACTAAAATATGGAGTTTATTTACTATAATATTTATCAAAAATATCTTCAAGTCTGCCTTTCAGATATATTTACTACTTTCAACATTTAACAAAGTTAACAAGTACTGAAAATATTTATCCATGGAAAATATTATGGTGGAGCAAGTGCTTCTTGTAGATTGATGGACAGCTTTCAAATGGAGTTCTGCTACATAGAACATTTTCAAGTTCTTAACAAATGCATTACTTTATCTAAACTAGCAATAATAATTTCTGCACAACTTTATGTATACTTTGAATGGCACTAAGATCATATTCAAATTAGGTGGTCTTATCTGATATTTCAGCTTTCTGTATTCAACACATTGAATTGTTTCTGAGTGTCTTTATCAATTCCAAGGGATAATATTTGATATTATCAATGTCATAATAGTCAATAATAGAAAAATCACTTGAATATCAAAACCTTATGTAGAATAAATCAAAAATTCACTGAATAGATTTAGTTCTTTTCAGAATAATCTTCAGTTTTATTATGAGAAGCAATGCTATCCTAAGATATTATAACTTTTAAAAGCTTGAATCTTTCATATATGAAATAAAACTACCACTTAAAAATAAATTCTAAATCTAGTTTATTAGATTCTTTTTATATTTCTCTACATTGTGTTAGCATTTTCAACTTAAATTACTAGGCCTAATTTTCAATGTTCATGTAAAATTTAACCAATCAACTTTCAGTTCAGTTTCTCATGACAATGCCAAAATCATTACATAACTGGTTTCATTAGAGGAGGTGAGTTTAGTGATTATATATATAGTTATAATATGGCACTATGTACCTGCAAATTTAAAAAAAAGTGTACTGAGCAACATATCAGGGCATAGCAACATATGAAAAAAAATCAGTAGAAATCTGCAGAAAAAATTGATGCATGACATTGGTTGGTTGTGCATTGCTATATTTATTAAAATTCAAACTATGTTTGTGCAATACACTCTAAGTAAGCCAGCTTCCTGCTGTATTATTCACTACATTGTTGAGTAATTATAGAGCTATACTTAGGCTTTCAATTTGAATAAAATTTGTGTTTATTCCAAAAGAGAATTTCCAATAGCAGTCTTTACATCCATTGAGACCATTGTGGGTGTGATTATCATATTATCATTAACAACAAAAAATCTTGTGGTGCATAGCAACATATATAAATTTTGTTATTCATACATGGTGACATATATAATTTGTTAAGTGTACATAGCAACATAGTATAACTATATATATATATATATATATATCAATACAAATTGTATTCATATATAGGCTTGGTGCATAAGTCTTTTCGTTTTTTTATTAAAATTTCTAAGCCTACAATAGTATCTTATTTTAACCTTATAGGCATATTCTATCTCTTGTAATATCTACTAGTTACTACTAACTACTAATCCAAAAAACTAATCCAAAACTGCTAATCCATATTATTGATTTTTGCAATGGAATTTACTCAAAGCAATGCAAGGAAGTTGAATCACCCAAGAAAAATTGCAAGAACTGCAGTTTACTGTCTTACGACACCCGCCATACTCACCTGATTTATCCCCATGTGATTATTACCTCTTCAGTCCCATGAAAGCTGCTCTTAAAGGAGCCAACTACAAATCCTCAGAGGATGTGATAACTGTCATCAAGAACTGGTTCAAGTCTAAAAACGAAGAATTTTTTCGTCAGGGAATTCACGCTTTGCCAGATAGATGGAGAAAATGCATTGCATCCGGTGGTAATTATTTTCAACGTGGTGAAGATGATGACAACTCATGAAGCAAAGAACATAGTTTTGGTTTCATGTTCTTGTTAATACATTTGTTCAATTATTATTCTTTGCAATGCATTATTGACTGCTTTAATTAAATTTAAAAAACGAAAAGACTTATGCACCAACCCTATATATATATATATATATATATTTATATTTTCCGCTAAATGTTTTTTAAAAACCTCATCATGAACGCGTTTCCAAACATCAATTGTTGAAATTTTGCATGGGGTGTCTCTTTAATTTACCTACCCCCATGGTAAATATATTTAAGTTCGAGTAAATACTGCGGGAGCAATGGCCAAAAACTAGGTTTTTGGGGAAAAAGTGCGATTCCCGATCATTTCGGATCGTTGTCCGCCAAATGTAAGTTTTTTGCATTTTCTATAGCAAAAAGCTGGAATTATATATATATATATATACAATGTATATTCCTTAATTTCTTATAAATTATATACGGTAAAGTAATTAGCGTAAAAGGAAACGCCTAGGACTTCATATCTGACCGAAGACAAGAACGTTAAATTTTAAATGTGTATTTTATACTTACAAAATCTTTACAGTCCTCCAATAGTCTTAAGTAATAGTAAAATACTTATTGAAGAACCCGAACTTTAAAAATTTCGTTTTAAAATTTTGGGGGTTAAAATTATGTATGACGTTGCTTAAACTGGCTTATTATGATTAATCTTCACTGCAACTTATTGAATACATATTATTATTAATTGAGATATATAATGTTTAAGCAGTTTTTCAAGATCCAAATGTGATCTTGGAAGTCTTGACTTAATGATATCATTTCATTTTATCTTCGACGAAACTTTTCATTTAACTTTAGAAATTGTTTGCTAAGCATACATTTTAGTAAAAATAATAATGCCTATATTCTTCGATATCTACAATTTCTCTTAACATTTTATTCTCAAGAAGAAATATGTAATGAGAATGTTGGTTCGTTTTACCAGAAAATGATAACATGGATACAGTGTTTCAGTACCACTTCCCCTGTTTAAATCAGTATTTCAAAAGACAACCACCTGCAAACATATAAATTATTTCACTAACAATTTATTCAATAAGATCGTTACAAAATGCTAAGAAAAGAAGCAATAAGCGCTGAAAAGTCAATAGTTCTTCAAGCCCAAGCCACTAAATCGGAGCTGTGAGTCTGTCAGTGGATCAAAACACTTGCTTGGCCAATACATCATTGAAGAAGACTTGCATGGAGAGTATCACGAGCTCGCAAAGAATAATTTGCCGGAGTTTCATATTGTTGATACAGTAATGACACTTTTTGATTTTATCTTCCTTAATTTTGACTAACATGTAGATTTTTTTAGAGATATTGTCCCTCACAAATAGAAAATGACTGATAGGAATGTGTGCAACAAATCAACGTACCCATATTTCTTTTTTAGTGTTTTTTTCTTAATTCGATTCGCTTTCTACTTATTTATTGCCACACATGCCATCTCAATTAATTATATATGCTTTTCAAAACAAAAAAGGATAGCTGAAGTTATTTGCTCGTTTTACACCGAATCGTACTAGTTTTTTTACAAGTGTCCCTTAAAGATGTTCTAAGCTAAAGCTGCATGGAAAATAAGGAGAAAAGGTCATGCCAGACAATGTTTAAAATGCATCTGTAATGACTGTAGTTTGGATACATAAAAAATGTTTGGCAAATGAATCAAGGAAGTAACAAAATTGTGTATTTACTGTTGATGATTACAAGAATACTTCTTTGAATATACTGTCGTAGATTCTGGAGAAGGGAAGGTGGGACAGAGCCGAATCCCCCTCTCCTTAATGAATATATACAACCGTTTTTGTTAATTTAAGCGAGTAATTGAAGTAGTAAATTGAAGTTTGAGTTGTGGAGGGGATGTTTTGTTTAAAAAAATTAATGTTAAAAGTGACTTTAATCCGTCTAGGAATTTCAAAGGATCTACGCCCTTATTAAACACGCATAGAAACCATTTTCAAATAAGTTACACTAGGGTGTAATGCAATCTTTTGAATTATTTCAAAATTTCAAATTGCATTATTCTGCTAGAAATTTTTATTTCGAAAGAATAAACGTAATTATCATTTGTGATTGGCTCAGTGAAAGAGATATTTTTAAAATTGCGTAATTAGTGCTGATAATTGAATTGGTAAAGAAACAATTCAATTCATTCTTTGTTTCATAGAGCCTACGTGAATTCATTCGCAAAATCGCTACTGTTAATTTAGTTCTTGAAACTAACACGCAAAATGCATGATGAATGTCAACATTGATTACAAATACTGGACTTTGAGTACCTATGGTTTACTTATTTAACGCTGATTGGCGTTACCCTATTTCTACTAGTGTTACATTAAAGTAGCAAACACTTTTTTCCACATATTTGAACCACTTTACCCAAGTCTGTTAAAAATGTTGAATGCCTTTGATATTAACACATCACTTAGTTTCTGCGCATTCATCTAATGAGCAAGTTTTGTAGTAAAATTACTCCTGTTCATAAAGTATATAAAAATATTATTATTTTTCCTATTAGAAATCTCATTTTTTTAAAAACATTCAAATTCTTACCAAACATAATGTTCAGATAATGAGGCTGTCTACTGCCCATGGATAAAAAATTACCTCAAATATTTTGCTTTCTGGAGATAAACAGTTTCCGTTCAGGCGCACCATGCGCAAAGTTGTTCTAGTGAAAATATGGTAAATATATTTCTTTGTTGGAATGTACATGTATATGTTCAATATTGCTTACTGTTTGCAAGATTAGTTTTTATAAATCCTGATATTGGCCCCTGTGGATAGCAAGCGAAGAATATTCAGTCTCTTAAATTATAAATGGGCATGCATGCATATATATTTGCTTTGTATATATATATATATATATATATATATAATGTTATATATATATACACATTGTGTCCCATAAATAACTACAGAAAGTAATATGCAAAGACAATAGCAAAAAATTATTAATACAATGAATAGTGGTATAGACTAAAGAAGTATAGCATGGGATGGCAAAATATGTTCTATGTGATCACCATTACTGTCTTCAAGGAGCTGCAGCCTGTCCAGAAAACTGCCAATAGCATTAGATACATCGTGTATTGTTATTTGCTCACCAGCATTTAACACTCTTTGTTGCAAGTCTTCTAATGACGATGGATTACCAATATTGTAAACTCTTCTTTTCAGGTTTCCCCAATACCAAAAGGCATCTGGGTTAATATAAGACGAGCGTGGTGGCCATTTGTTAGGGGAATGCCGACTGATTATATCCTATCATTAGTGAAAGTTTTGAGCAAAAATTCTTTAACATTACATTTGGTGTGTGGCGGAGCGGCGTTTTGCTGGAAGATTGTAGAACTGCATTTTTGATGTCTTAAGATAAGGAGAATAAAGGGTTTTCTGTAATGGCATGAGGATTTTAGTGATTCCATATGCATGCATTTTTAGTGTACACGATTCCATCGAAATGAAAGTATGTTTCATATGTCCACAACACATTTACCACATTGCCAATAATTGCTTCCAAACACCGCTTTGCGAATTCCTTTCTGGTAGCATAATCACTTGTAGTTAGTTTTTGCATAATTTTAATTTTCCATTTCTTCAATAATAATTTTTTTCTTATGACGCGATGTAATGTTGAGTTTGGCACACCAGAAACATTACTGACCCGTCGAATGGATGAACATCCCCATGTGTAGCTTGCACTAACTTCTTGAATTGCATGTATCTTTAAACTTAGTTAGTTTTTTGACGCTTCATATTTAATGTTTATAAAAGTTATCGCTCTATTTAGGTATTTCTCCTCGTTGTATCATTTGGGCTAATGAATGGTCTCCTCATTCTACCAGTGATTCTGAGCTTAATTGGTCCCTCTTCTTATAAAGCGGAGGAAAAAACACAAACAGAGAATTCAGATAACACTGCTCCAACAATGCAAGAAAAGTTTGATAATTTGTAATAAAGTATTTAATTTGTAACAAATTCTCCAGAATATAAATATTTTTCCAACTCTCGAATTCAATCCAAAATCGAAGCTTGGATATATTTAACTCGATTTTTTACATAATTGAAGCATAACGATGTTGCTGATATTCAATCAATTAGTTTTTTTATAACTTATCGATCTTTCAACATCGAGATTATGTATGAATGATTTTTCACAAATAAATCATTCAGAATATTTAGTAGTTATCTAAGACATATGTGATATGATTTCTCGTAACAGTTGAAACTGTACTGTCAATATTTAGTCTGTTTACTAAAGAAAAAACACTGGTTATATATTTTCAAAAATTAAGATTGAAATTATCATGATTTGAAATGGCTGTCTTCTATAACACTAAGAGAAATGATACAAATTCAATACGTTAACAACACCGTTAACAAATGGTGTTTTACGTTAACATGACAGTAAACCAAATCGTGAACTTACACTCAAAATAAATTCGCTAAAGATGAAGTTTACATTAAAGGCGTGTTTTTTTCCGCAAATGTTATTACAAATAACTTTGACACATTTAGGTTCTGCATATTTCTTCAAATATATCTCTGCAAATAAATTAAGCGTATGCAGACATTTTAAACTAGAATTGTTGTTTCCGGTTGCATTTTCACTTGTTAACGTATTGAATTTGGATCACTTCCCTAACCGGATGCGAACTGCACTTTGTAATTGACCAAAGCAGGCTGAACCTGCTATCAATGAATTTCAATCAATGAGTAAATGGGTCTCAGCTTCTCGTTTACATTCAGCCCGCATTAATCAATTACAAAAGTACAGTTCCACTCCTGTTTGTGTTAAAGAAATCCATCAACTAATAAATTTAAAAGATAAATTTCAAATACAGTATTTTAACAAACTTGAAAAATACCCATTAATAAAAAATTCATCTTAATTTTTCAGTTTCATACCATAAAACTTTAAATACATAACTTGAGTTTTTGCTCATGAATTCTCATGGACTTAAACTTTAAAGTTCTTTCAAGTTCTTATATTAATGTTTAAAAGTCACTAAAAATAGAAATAATTCAATTTGCTTTTTAAAAATAGCAGTGGAACATACATGTATATGCTTTGGAAGTTTTTTAAGTACTGTTAACATATTGCGTTACAAACTGAAGTAAATAAAATCTAACTTAATTTTTATCAAGCAAATCAATGTTTAGTTGACAATATCCAAAATGTCATGCAAATTAGAAGGCAACTGTTCCAATGTCATACTTTAAAATACCAAACTATATATCTCAAATTGTGAACCAAACACTGAAGATATTTATGGGAATTTGAAAGAAACATTGTTTAAGTTGGCGACATTTCTTGGGTAGAGAATTGTTGACGTTTTAAAAAATTAACAACAATTATGTAATGTAGTATATTTCATTTTCAATTCTTGGATAGTTAAACTGTGAAAGCAAAACTTGCAAAGCTATTGTCAAAATATTCTTATAATTGAGACTTCTCTACTGCGTTAACATCTGGAGTTTTTGAAATGAAACATATAATATAGGATTCATGGGTGAAATTTATGCTATGATGATATAGTTTTGTAATATTTTTATTACAATCTGATCTTGACATTTGCAAAACATTCATTTATAATTACAATTTCAAGATTTGTTTCTTGAATTTCTTGAATATATTAAATTTTTTTCAAAATCTATTTTCATACTGGATATAGATTGCATAAAGCTTAAATTTTTCTTCAACTTTTTAGTTTCTTTTGAAATTTTATATCTTCCAAATTAAAAAGGGTATTTGTGTGCATCTTAATTTATGGACACAATGCTTGGAATACAGTTTCACCAATTCTTCAGCATAAACTCAAGTATTTCATCAATTGATGAATTTTATAAAAAGTTTTTAAAGTTTTTCAAAGAATTGTTTTGCTGATAATGCTGCATGGTTGAATTAATAAAAATATTCCTTTGTTTTAAGAAACAAGAATTTTCTTCGTTGTTTGGGGAAATTTGAGACAAGAAAGGCCAACTAATCGCCAAAAGAGGAAAACTTAAATTAGCAGAATATTGACAGCTTTCAAAATTTTACAATATTCCTAAGCATTTACAACGACAATTAATAGTAGACTACTAAATGCAGAACACATTATATAAATCTAAATTTATGTACACTATGTTAGGGTCATACTTTTATGACGGCCACTTAATAATTGAAAAGTTTGATCAACCCATTTGCGACAATTTCGTTACAATAGAACTACCGCCTCCAAACACTGTCATTATCACTGGAAATTCAGGAAAACAATCATATTATACAGTCTGTCCCATAAGTTATAACGACTTCTATAAAAAGAAAACAAGGTAAAGAAAATATATATTTCAAAACTTTATTGTAACGATTACGTAATTTCTAACAATTATTCTAAGGAACATGTAAAAAATTAATCATAAGGATCAACTTGAAGGCCTCCTAGTTTAATCTTGGGGTTTTATTTAAGAATATTTCCAAGAAATAGAATATCTTTTTTATAACAGTTTCAATTACTTCTATATTTCTACTATGTATCTTTAGATAGCCATTACTCTGCCAATTATTATCCCATTCCTTAGCTCTTTTCACCATTCTTTAGAGCTCCTTTAGTTCTATATCGCAATGTTTCTATTATATTTATACTTACTATTCCCTTCCGTTATTAATTTATTATAACTTTATTTATAGGGTTTTTCGACTATATCAACTAACCGATTTCGGAATGCTATCGCACTGCTAGTTTTTACCTTATGGATTAGGTTTATGTATCAAATTGTAGACAATCTCTAGCTCCATGTAAAAATACTTTTTAACTGAAAGATATTATTTATTATTATTCGACATAGACATAGAATTATCATTAATAAAAAGTCGTCGTAACTTATGGGACATACTGTATATACACAGAATGCGTTTAAAATGTTCAGTACAGGGCATTTATCTTCTTTTTTCAAAATTTTGCAACATATAACAAGTACTTGCAGTCAAACTACTCATAGAATATGTACTCAACAGTCGTTTTATCAAAGCACTTGTAAACTCAAAGTGATATTTTAATTAGAACAAATGTCCTCTCCTTGCGAGTAAGAAAATACATCTGTAAAGAGTTAAATTCTAAGGCATTCAAAAGCATTTCTACAAGAGAGTAAAGTAAACAAAAAGTCAAATTTAAAACAGCTGCTAGGGAATTATCAGTAGCAAGTACCTAATGTAATAATAAACTATTAAGTGCAATGTTTCCACTACATAAAGAATGTCAAGCAAAAGGCATGACAGGCTTCAAAGTTTTTTAGATTTTTCTTCCAAGGTAAAAATTATTCTCCTTGCTCTGGACGTCATATATGCAAAAGCCACCAGTAAAAAATTAGATAATATGCGAATATATCTAAAAATTGACACTCCCGGGTGGGTAATTATTCTACAATATCACAAGTATTCCAATGAAGAACATAGACAAAACGTTTTATATTTTTAAGGTCACGCTGGCTTAAATAGTCATATTTTTCTGAATAAATGACATAAATTTGAGCAAGATATAGGATAAAAATATTCCTTGGCAATTCATATGCTATTTCGACTTGGCTTGAGAGGTATGCAGGCGGAATAATTTTTTAGTAAAACTGTGTTCAGAGAAAATAAAATGATGCTATCAACAAATTTATAAAATCTAAAATGCTTGGGGAAGGCAGCAATGACCAGGGGCGTACGCAAGATTTCCTGACGGGGGGAATCTTAGTTAAGACTAAAATTTTTAAAAATATTGAGAAAATAGACCTTGAAACTGCATTTTACGAACTTAGATTTTAAATGTTTATAATTTTTTACCAACATTTTTTTGATTTAAAAAATCAAAATCAATTTTGAAAACCTAACGGGGGGGGGCAATCCACCATGTCCCCCCCTTGTGTACGCCACTAACAATGCCATCCCAATCGCCGAGGAAAGTGAAGCAGATTAGGGGCCGACACTAGCTAAAGAGGAAAATCATACTATTTTTATTCTTCTTTCCTAAGTTTTTTCCCTGTTCATTTTCACTTGGGGGTTGAAAAATATTGTATTTGAATTTGGGTTTGAGCTTTTTACTGGAGAGTGGCAATATGAGCTTGTCATGGGCCCGAACCCGCATCGATAAAAATATTCACTACCCGAACCCGGTCCGACCCAAAACATAGCCATTAATTGGTATTACTTAACGTCTTTTTCAAATGCAGTGGTGAATAATGTCCGCATCTTTTGTATCAATCAATCAATGCTTTGTAATACACCCGGTCTTGCTTAATCGGGTACCTGATGTTACCCTCTACTTTGTACAAATGCCAGAAGTGTGGAGGAGTCTGTGTTTCCCGGTCAACTTTGTCACTTAATGTGCCTGTAAGAATGCATTTTGAAAAACAAGTATACTCTAAATTATAATTAAATGGGACAGCAATTTAACTTTAATCTAAAACATAGCTACAGAATGCAGAACAGCTTTGCATTTATTTTAACGTTGCTTTATTGTCTTAATTATTCAACATTCGTGAAAGAATATTTTGAAATGCTTTTAAATATTTCCCATATGGAATCGCTATATTTTCACGTTACTAATTCTTTCCCTTCTATTGAGAAACAAACCAAAGCAACGCTATTTCCTACATTAAGCGTGCATAAATCGTGATAAAGTAAATAAATATTAAAACAATATCTTTCTTTTATTTTCAGGTCAAACGCATTGAAAATCCATAATTCTTCAAATAAAAAAATATTTAATGTAAATCAAGTATTGATGAGAACATGGGTTAAGAAAATAGAATAAAATAACCATTTTCTTGATACAGTCAGTTTTGGAAGCAGAGTTACAGGATATAGGACCGCTATGGTTAACAAATCGTATGATTTTTGAAAGCTTGTCAAATTTCGAACAATCAATGGTCGTATCCATGCACACTGCCAGATAACAAGTTTCTCGTATTTTCCGTACTCTTTCCTCAACAATATTTTATACGCAGGCAGATATGAGTTTATTTTCAGTGGTGGTGAAGTATAGGACGGACAGTCTTTGGATTACATTTGGATTTTTCAAGATGATATCATTACGACTCATTCAATAACCCAACCAAATGGACAATTTCAAGAAAATCTCCATGATTAGTAGAGTCGCAAGATTGATCATGCCCTAACTAAAGTAGATTTAATACCAATCAAAACACAGGTAATATTTCATGATTCCTGATGTCTCTTTCGTGATTTTTTATTTCTGCCTGCTTTTATACTCAACTGACAATTGATTGATAACTCTGTCATTATTGATGATATCATTCCAATTCTTCATATTTTCAATGTCAAGGGCCCAATATCGAAGCTTGCAAAAAGCCCCTTCCAGTTTCCAAAGCTTTTGATCAATTTCAGAAACCTAATATAGTGAATTTCGGGTCACAATTGTTTGATTTAAATATTCAGCAAGGAAAGCAGAAATCCACGTCCTAAATAAAATCATATTCAAGCCATGACCGCTCATTTACCAGTCACTACGAGACCTTCTGTTTCGGCAACCAAATTTAGTGACTGGAAGATAAAGTTATCCTCTAGTCATATTGGACCTTTCTTCAAATATTCATAGGGTAATTGAAATTTGTTCAACACTGAGCCCGCCCTTTAAAATCTCATTCTGCCCGTGGCCCGTCCGTACACAAAGAAATAATATGCTACCTCCAACGCTAAGTGCAAATAAAGAAATCTATGTAGTAACAAACGTCGCTCTAGTAGACGCTAACATTAGCCAATCAGTAGACGACAATGATTATAATTAATATAAGAGTAGACTAAATTAGTATACTATCCAGCATTAAATGCTGAATGATATGCCTCCCATGAGTAATTATTACTCTCCACAAATGAACAAACAATAAATCACATGCATATTACATGAAAAAAATGAATTGCACATTAAGCACATCGTCCAACGCTCTTGCACATTAATAACGTGATTTCATTATGTACCTGTAAATTACTCCAGATCCAATAAAAACATTACTATCAGCTGTTCAATCAGCTGTTAAGTTTACCCATAGTAGATTTGAGATATAGCAAACAGAATTGTACACAGAGATATTGTGTTTTGAGATATAGTAAAAAGAATAGACTTACAATACTTTTATCTTTTTTCTCTATGCCAGCCAGTTAAAGTTTTAGCCGGCCGTGGCCCACCTGAGCGTGACTTCATTATCTACCTGTAAAATACTCCAGATCCAATAAAAACATTACTATCAGCTGTTAAATTTACCCATAGTAAATTTGAGATATAGCAACCAGAATTGTACACAGAGATATTGTGTTTTGAGATATAGTAAAAAGAATAGACTTACAATACTTTAATCTTTTCTTCTCTATGCCAGCCCGTTAAAATATCAACCCGCCCATGGCCCACACTAGCCCACGGGCCACGGACCGCCGGCGGACATCGGGCTGGCCTGCACACCACTAATTGAAATAGGCTAGGATTTTATGAATTGATTGGAATAGATTGACTGAAAGAAACAGTTCAATATATATGTTGTAGATGAATTCAATACGGTAGCTGAAGTTTGTGAAGCTGTTGAAATTGATTGTACTCCGTCGGTTTTACTGTTTCAAACAAAGAATTTATTCATACTGTAGTGTTGACCTTAAACACGTTAGATGAACAAGTAAAGTACACTCAAACTTACTTCTAAACTATAACACTATTCTTTAAAATAATAAGCAATACAATCTAATGATGATAAAAAAACTAATTTACTTTTTGCAATTATACATTTAAATAATTTGACAGCAATTTCGTTTGCCCTTGTTGTTATTTAATGTAACGTTTAACATTAATGGGCAAGGGGCTTGTGATAATTGAGAAAATTTTAATGCACTTCCTAACACGATTATACCTAATTAAAAAAATGTGGTCTTGAAGACGTTGTAGGGAAGTCTTTGTTAGACCAAGTATGGTCTTCAGTACGTCTTGTTAAGGTTTTACACAAGTCACAATATCGCACCTTTAGCAGTGAGTTAGTCGGAATTAATAGTGAAATTCTCTAGAACGTCTGAGATAAGTATTATTTCAGTAATGTACTGTACTGAGTAGCACTGTTTTCAAATTATATTTCGTTTTAAAGATTTAATTCGATTTTGAATTTCGATATCAAAATTCGAAAACTGCTAGAGGTGATTACTGTAATTTTATTAAGAAATATATTGATCATATTTAAAAATGAGCGGGCAAACTATGCTACAATCGTTTGTAAATGATATTTGAGAACAAATTATTCATATTCTCAATGTCAGTATTATCAGCATTAACGAGAAATTCATAACTATTAGCATATCTTTCATTTATTAGCTGTATGCATTATTGAAACAAATCCTAGACCAATTTTAAATTTCAAAAGCTGAATAGAATGACAAATTCTGTTAACTACGTACATTTGAACTATCAAAATTTTAGCAGCAAAAATGTTGTATATATACAATTTATTTCAAGCCTTAAAATGATGTTATTTTAGCAATTTCGGAGACTTGGTTGAAGATCGACATCTTGATAACATATCGTTTTTTAAAAACAAATCATGGAATATATTCAGGAGCGACAGATCATCAAACAATCAATTAGGTAAAATAAAATGTGGAGGAGATCTATTTCTAATACCAAATCATTTTATCCAAAATAAGGCAATGATATTGAAGCAAGATTGGGCAACCCCTCACACTTTCGGTGAAACTAAAAATTTCATGTCTCAAACTCTACTGTGGCCACCAGATTCTCAATATATCAATCCGGTGGAAAGCGTGTAGACTATCATCGAGAACTTCGTGGAAAAGAAAAATCCATTTATGAAGATGGAAAAATCCAAGAATCCTAAAATGAAATTTCGATGAAATTTGATGAGATGTATTTCTCTGCGTTTATCCAAATGCTTAGCAAGAAACTGAAAATTTGCAAAAACAAACCATGTGTTTATAACCAATTATTGCATCCACTTTTCTGTTTGTAGATTTGTTCATTCGCTGTCATTTATATATTATTTGACAAAGAAAATAATTATACATTTAATTTAATAAGAATAGCATAAAAACCAAACGGGGCACAGGTTCAAACACACTAATTAACCACAAAGCAGAAATTCAAACAGATGATTTATCGGAGGAGTTGTCTGACGAATGTTTGATAATGTATCGCCGCAACATGTTTGCCGACCATTTAATTGCTTATTTAAAGAATTGAAATGATCTATGAAGATATAAAATCTTGTGGATATTCATATCAAACGTGTAAACAACTACTAAGGATTATGGATATATGAAAATGAAATGACGATCTAGCATATGTAATTGGAAGACCCAGAATCTCTGCTTGCCTTTTCCAATGTCTCCATTTGCTTCTGCAACATCTTCCTTAATCTAGCATACATCTTCAGGTCGTCCATGTACCACAGGTGACTCACTGCTCTACCATTCTTCTCCATCTTATACCCTATGCCTGTCTCCTTTAACTTTTCTGTGATAGGTATTAAGCTAACTACAAACAGTAGTGGTGCTAAGCTGTCTCCCTGGAATATGCCTCGCCTAAACCTCAGCCTGTGCCCGTCTATCTCAGTCTGCCACTTTCCCATCTCTCTTCCTAGAAACTCAACCCATTTCCGTGAAACTCCATTGGCCTCTAGCGTTCTCAATACCCATCTATGTGATATGCTGTCATATGCCTTGCTGTAGTCTATCCATGCCATTGCTAAGTTTGTCTTCCTTCTTCTACAATTCTCCACTACTGCCTGGTCTATTAACAACTGATCTTTGCATCCTCTTGTCTTTGTCCTACATCCCTTCTGCTCCTCTGGTATCAACCTGTTCTGTTCTAAATAACATGCCAGCCTACTTGAAATCACAGAAGTTAGCAATTTCCAAGTTGTTGGCAGACATGTTATTGGCCTGAAGTTGCTTGCCTTACTCCCTTTCTACTGTATAAGAAATGTCCTTCCTACTACCATCCAGTCTGGCCATAACCTCACCACGCACTCCTCCAATGCTACTGCTAGTCTCTCATGAACACTTGTGAACTTCTTCAGCCAATACCCATGTACCTCATCTCTGCCTGGCGCCTTCCAGTTCTTCATCTTCTTTAGAGCCTCCTTCAGCTTTGCAGTTGTGATTACTTCTTCTTCTTGCCTGAGTTCCTTCTGCATCTGCACACTCTCTATCTCTGGTCCTGCACTTCCCCATATATTCTCCCAGAACCTTACTGCGTCCTCACCTGCTCTAGCTGTAGCAGTTTCTCCTGCATCTAGTTCTTTGTAGAATCTTCCTTCTTGGGTCTNCACACTCCTCCAATGCTACTGCTAGTCTCTCATGAACACTTGTGAACTTCTTCAGCCAATACCCATGTACCTCATCTCTGCCTGGCGCCTTCCAGTTCTTCATCTTCTTTAGAGCCTCCTTCAGCTTTGCAGTTGTGATTACTTCTTCTTCTTGCCTGACTTCCTTCTGCATCTGCACACTCTCTATCTCTGGTCCCACACTTCCCCATATATTCTCCCAGAACCTTACTGCGTACTTGCCTGCTTTAGCTGTAGCCTTTCCTCCTGCATCTAGTTCTTTGTAGAATCTTCCTTCTTGGGTCTCAAACTTCATATTGTCTCTTGCTTGCTTTGCTCTTGCCTTATATTTTTTCAGTTTCTCAACTTCTGCAACTAATCTCTGCTTTAGCTCTTCTCTTGCAGTTTCTATTGTCTTTCCTTTATCTACCCTGTACCTGTCCTGCACCGCCTTACTTGTCGTGATTTTCCCTATTTGCTGCCTAATCTTTGCCACTTTATTCTCAATTCTTCTTTCCCATGCTGGCTTTCTGTCTGCCTTATCTTCTTGTTGCCTTTTCTTCTTCATGTCAATGCCTACATTCTTTAGCACTTCCCATGTGCCTGCATACACTAAGCTATTTACTTCTGTGACACTCCTAGCATGAATCCTCTCCAACACTTTATTGACCTTTGCTGTCTCTACTTCTAGCTTGCTTTTCTTAACTCCTCTTGGAACTGGCAACCTAGTTCTCTCACCTGTTTCTTCCTTCATCTTTTCCTTGATTGTTGCTTCAGTTTCTGCGTCCACTGGTTCTGCTGCTTCCGCCACTTCTGCCTCAACGTCTATCACTTCATCTTCCCTTTGCTTAGCCTGTTCAACTCTCTTTTTCCTTTTACTCTCATCTAACTGTAACTTTCGCACTTGTCCTGCAAGTTCTCTGTAACTTCTAATCCAGTTCCTGCCTTCCTCCATTCTTCCAACATTCTCTTTGTGTAACCCCTCTCATCTGGCCTGCTTCTTTTGTAACACTCAAATGCTGTCCTGTTCTGGTCTGCGCATGTATCCATTTGTGCCGTTGTACATTGGTCTGTGTGGATCCTATACTGCCACTCCTCGAGTCACACTCCCGATTGTGGAGTCCACCTGACTGGAGATTCTTTGCACCCTCTGACCATTTAAGGCTTGCCGGGGACTGAGGGCCTTTTCTTTGGTTTCACTCTCATTGAAAGTAGGGTCGGGGGCGAAAATTGTTTGAACACACTAACAGAGCCGACAACAACTAATTGGACTAATTACGAAAAATCAAAGAAGATAAGTAAACAATTAAGAATTAAAAAATCTGCCTTAAAACAGAAA
>CABFPE010000415.1:668467-687731 GCA_900660155.1 Hofstenia miamia | reverse complement strand
CAACACAAAATAGTGCAATTAATATATTTAGAAGACTTTCTGATATATAATTAGTTTGACATCTGTCTAAAAATACTATATTTGGATGAATTTATCTCTATACATTATAGTATTCTTCTTTGTCTTTCTCTTCTCTTTGAATTTTTACAAAATTTATTTTCAAATAGGCTCAATTGTACGCAGTTTTTGGAAAACTTTACAATCATAGTTATTATTGCGTGTTATTAATGTTATTGTTTGCTAAATTTGCTGTTTTTTCCAAAATTTTTTTAAAATGTTTGCTAATAATAATTTAGTATTCAGCGGCGCTATTTTTTTTTACGAAAAATATTTAGCGGCGCTATAATAGTTCATGTATTCAGCGCCACTATAATAGTACAAAAAATGATATTCAGGGGCGCTATGAAAAGTCCAAAGTATTCAGCGGCGCTATAATAATAATAATTATTATTATTATCAGTTGTGTTCTGAGACATCACTGTCATCTGGTTGACTTGGAGCAAAAAAGCGTACAAGAAGAGGTTGTTGCACATCAAGGATAGACTTGTATCAAGAGAATTGCTGCATTAAATCTAATTGCAACAACGCCATTTATCCAGTCCTCACTAACACAATGTGAAATTTTCATAGTACATGGACAATCAATTGATTTCTTAAAGATTCTTTTCAATTGAAAGCATATGATCCGATGGCAAAACCAAGTCCAAGTATAAAGAATGTGCGTAAATTTTCGCAATTTTTATATGCAATATCAATACAGTTAAGTGGAGCAATTGAAGTAAGTAATCTTTTCCAATGAAACCACAATGTGAAAATCACTAACTACACCCCTTTAGTGCATTGACCAGTTGTAGAATGATATTTTCCCAGTCAAACATTCTTCTTCAGTGATGATCTGGAAGTGAGGTGAATCTCTTAACAAAAGTTTAACAGCTAATGGTTCTTACCAAAGAATGAAGCAATCACATCAAGTTTCTATCTTAAAATTCTTCAAAAAAAGCTTCCAGTCTGTATACCTTTGGACTATTGTTCCATCTTCCAACAAGATGGTGCACCAGCCCTTACCTCAAAGGTAGTGAAGCCTTGAGATTGTGATACTAATTTCTTGAAACTGGCAGGAAATTCGCATAATCTTAATGTGCTAGAAAATTTCTGGATTAATGTAAAAAATAAAGTTTCCAACAAAAATCCAACTACGTTGAAACACTCACTAGCAGATCAAGGGGTGATGAACTTTTGAAATAAGTGAAAAATATTGTCAAAATTTGATTGAATCCATGCCTTTGCATATAGAAGCTGTTGTAGCAGCAAATCGAAATCATACAAAGTATTAATAGAATCTTGATCTTTGTTTTGTAACTAATATACATGAAGATAACCCTATGTGTCACATTTAACTATAATTTTCAAACGAATGATAAATTTATCAATTATTTAATTGAGTGCATTTACATTAATAAAGAAAGTCTTATCTTACCTGATCAAACTTTGTTAGAGATGCAAAATTTCCACATTTCAAAACGGTTTACAATTGAGCTTACAAATTGCAATTGCAAATTTTTTGTCTCAAGAGCCAAATATAAATTCAATGCCACCTTAAAATAATTTTTTTATCATCATTCATTTAAAACGTCATCCCTTTTCTTTGTTAGTTGTTAGCATATATACATTAGAAATAATGATATACTTTGTAATGCATGCAATTTAATATTTACTTTAGTTGTATAATCAGGAAGATTTTTAAATGTTTAAGGTTGAATTTGGATTTTTTTAAATCCTGTCTATATTGAAGAAATGTTTAAGCAATCATACCTTAAAAATATTAAAATTCAAAATCATTCGGAAAAAAGCCTCCTAAACATACCTTTCTAATTGTGGACTTCGTAGCGGAATAGTTAAATTAAATATTTTTCGGACTGGTTACCTGTTTACAATGGGGTACGATTCTAGGTCAACTTCTCTTTTGTATTTATTTAAATGACATGCATTATATATAACGAATTGCAGTTTAATCCAATATGCCGATGACACCTGCATTTTAGGCGATAATACATCAATGCACCTAGCAGTTGAATCTATAGAATTGAATTGTAACAAATTGTCAAAATATTTTTGCAAGCAAAAGTTGATTATTATTGAAGCTAAAATAGAATTTTTTATTTTAACGCCCAATTAAATGAATTAATATTTGACTTTGAATATAAATTATATTGATATTCCTAATGTGGACGGTTTCAGTTAAAATTCAAATCTCACATTATGAGTCACCTTAATTACACAATCGTTTTATTTACTGAAGACTCCATTCGTTTTGCAACGATTAATAAACAAAAATCTATAATATTTTACAAAATTAACATTACAAAATAGAATATTTAGGAATCACCAAATTTAAAATTGTTTTTTTAAATATGCAATTCATTATCCGAATCCCATCCTTCAAACTAATCATAAACCTACCACCTTATAATAGGATTAAAATCCTGTGATTCAGTAATAAACAATTCAAGATCATAAATATTTACAAGTGTTCAGTACCTAAAAAATTAAATTTTACAATCTTCCTTAAGCAAACATATATTTCTGGTAAATCATAGCTAGCATCCACATTTTATTACAATGACAATTAAAATTGTTTTTGTAATTTGTATGTGCTTTGCGATTTATTGACACTATTCAAATTATTTAATTGTGAACATTTATTTTAATTGCGATTGCACAGCGTTAATATGCCTTTGGCTGTGGATTTAGACGTAATGTACCCGTTATTGTTTGATTGCATCAAAATTCTTTTCAAATCATTGAGGACGGAAATTAAAGATTTATTAATCAACGTTTAATAACAAACATCAAATAATGAACAAATGAGTTTCAAAAAAGCGCATGTTAAAACCAATATCAAGAAGCTTTGTTTTCTACAGGAATATATGAGGCAACTTCCAATTCATCAGTTAATTCCACAGTGCCAACATTAAAACGATCTTAAACTTGATTTAAAATCACAGCATCTTCAGGCTAGAAACGAATGTGATTGGCAATCATTTACTACAATAACTACCGACATATGCAACCCCTTTTTAGCCAAATATGTCTTCTATACTTCTTTTCTCATCAGAAAACCACTGAATGTTATCCGCGATCAAATGTCGATTAGCACAACCTGAAAAAGTCGCAATGAGAACACCTTCGACATAAACCTGTTTAGAAATTACAACAAAGTAAAGATTTCGTCCATGCGTTCTTGTTTATCTAAAGTCCCTAGTACACAAGCGGCATTATGTTGAATAATTATCGATGTTATTGATTGATACAGAAATTCTTTTGCTCGTTTATCGCCAGATATATTTACAAGTTTGTCTCCTAGATCTTTCAAAAAACTTTTCGTCGAAGGTCCGCAATTTCCTTGAGTATCGAAAGCAAGGGGTTGGAACAAGTAGCCGCTATTGGATATTTCGGTATACTTTGCAGCTTTGCGTTCCTCGGCCTCTTTGATATGATTAACGTCCCGACAAATGCGACTAGGCGCCAGTGAATCCACAACGGTGACGTCCCACACGAGAGATTGTCCGCGAGACCAGGGTATTAAGGTCATTCCGTCTGGTCGTTTCCCATCGCTTCGACATAAACCTGGTGGCTCTAAAACAGAATTGTAACCGGCAGTACCTATTGTGCGTTTAAAAAAATCATTTAGGTGACTATGTCGGCTAAACCTGCCAGCACTCTTCTTGCAAGATAAACCATGGGTACCTAATTCATCAACAGGTGTTTCACATGAACAAATATGTTTTTCACAAATTTTAGAGCCCGTACGTAGAGCAAAACTAATTCTAAATTGAGCGTCAGTACATTTTAAACCCAGAGATTTTGATGGCAGTGCATTCAACCAGGAACCTTGAAATTTGCCTTTAAAGGCGGTTAATCTTTTTTTACTATATTCGTTGCATCCGGAAATGATGTCACTGAAAATATTTTCATGTACCGGTTCCAGCCAATCCTTTTGAAAAGGTGAGCCACAGGGTAAAACAGTGGAGTACACTTGGTTTTGCCATGCACAGAGGGCTGAATTAGAATAAATGTCGGGAAATGTCTTTCCATGCAATATATTGCTTATTAGTTTGAAAGATCCAGTCACAGACGCTAAATAAGCTGAAGGGGCAATATTTACAATTTTTTAAAAGAAAAAAAGCATAATGTGTGTCAATTTTTTATACATTTTATAAATTCTGTTTTATGATCATTTGCAAACAAATTTTCACAGAATTTTTAAATGAGCTAAATTGGAAATATTCGAGTTAATTACATTGATTGTAAGCGATTAATAAATAGCTTGTATTAAATGCAAAAGTAAATTTTACAATGTTTTAATGCGAACGAGTGGAATAGCTAAACGATAATCAACACGGCTACACACTTTGACCAAATGTTTCCATTCTTAAAAAATTCTTCCCAAATATACCTAAACATAAAATTTTCACCGTAGGTTGTTTGGGCATCCCAGCAGAACTTATACTTTCCCACATAAAAAATTGACTTTCTTACCGTAGAAATAATTAATAAACAACAGATTCAATTGAACCAATTAGGGATAAGAAACGAAGATGAAAAATTTTTCAAAACAGCTATAAATGTATGGAATAAATTACCAAAATACAACAAACAAATAAATACTTTAAAAATCTTTAAGATTGATATTAAAAAATACGTCTTTAACACCTTTTATATAAAAAGACTGAAATGCCGAGGTTATACATTTTATAATCCTGATTACTCTTAATAGAAACTAATATCGCCATAACCCAAGTTAGCCACTATTTATTTGTAAATATTCGTTGTTTTATTTTATTTTGTTTGTATTTCTTTCCTAAAGCTTTCAGAATTGTTATCAGTATTCTGTATTATTCGAACAAACTCTGAAATAGATATTTCTTCTTTTTGTATAAATACGTTAGCCAATAATCAGAAATGTATTTAAATACATTTTTTAAATACGTTTCATCTGAGCGAAGGAATAACAAAATATAAATTTTCTTTAAAAAACTTGTATAAACAAAATTAAAATCTAAACTAAACGCTCTCTATGTAACCACTTGTTTTCATAATCAACAACATTGGAAAGCTCCAACCAAAACGCAAACAGTCGTATTTACACAAACCCCTAAAACACTCCGCAACATAAATCCAAAGCACCCATTTGAATGTATATACAAAAATGCATAGAAGAAAATAAAGAACACAAATTATCTACAGTGATTCTACACGCAATTGTAACTAAAATTCATCCCTACAAGTGGAAGAGGACAGCGACTAAATGGGCAAGTTCTCGTCATCAGGAGGTCGATCCCCGGCAGCGAACAGCTGGTAACCAGAGGGTTTGGAAGGCAATGGATTGTTAATTGGCGAAGATTGCTTGGCTGCGTTTTTTTGATACATTTGCAATTGCTGAAAGGCGGCCATGTTGGCGGCAAGCAGACGCTGATTGAAATACATTTGAGCTTGAATAGCACGTGGAGTCATCATTCGAACTTGCGGGCATAACTAAAATAGGCATTGTGAAAATCAACGTAAATATATGAAAAAATTCTTCTTAAAATAGAGCAAGCAGAAAATAAAACCACAGAAGGAGCTGCTTCTCAGAATTTATGCACCGGATATGGCCATACAAACGTATATAATTTGAACCATAAGTAAATGTACTCAACTCATGCATTTACTTCAATATCCAGAAATTTGATGAAAAAACACGATTATATTTACGATACCAAATGTCAACTAGAGCCAAGTACTTCAAAAATATTCCGAGGCTGTATTTTCAAGCATTCAGAAAAAAAGAAAAAATCAATGTAGTTATAACAAAAGTTGTAGAACAACAAATTAAAACATTGGATTTCTTTTCACGGGACACTCCGAAGCAACTAAATTTGGTGTTTTTCTAGCAAATTTAGGTGTCGCAGCGAAAATTTTCTGTGTAAAGAGTAAATATTCAGGAAAAATATTTAGATTAGAATAAAAAAAATCATGAATAGTGCTGAATATAAGTAGAATTACATAGTGCACTTTCATTGTACCTCACTCTTTGTTTGATTAGACCCTAAATCACTTGTTTTGGATTTGTACTCAGTGAATTAATGCACTTGATTATTTCAATAATTATCATGGTGTATAATTATATTCACCGCTATATTTACATGACTAGGACATTTTGCTTTTGCACTAGTTATACTAGAATCTTATCACTTTATGACCATTGAAGGGTAGTGTTATTCAGAAACGTTATTTAACAAAAGTTTCAGTAATTTTTGTCATATTTTCATGGCAAGCATCGGGAAAAATAATTTTTTTATTACTAAGGAAAATAACTGAAGAATGAAAGGGTTAAGATGAGCAATAGTTTACTAAAAAAAAGCCTTTCAACTGACGTAACAGCTAGCAATGAAAATTCCTTCCTGAATATGCATCTCAAATTAGGCAACTGTAGACTAATATATTTTGAATTTAATTATCTAAAACGAAGTCACAAGAACCCAGCATGTCACTTAACTAAAAAATCAAGGTACTTGCACGTATTTCTGACGACAAGCTTCAAGCTTGTATTTTCAAGTGCAACACTTGAGTATCAAGTACTTGGTCAATGCTCTGCAAGCAATGCAATTGACTGCTAGTTAGTTTTTATTACTCTCGTTTATTTGAAATGGTAAAAATCTAAGAATATTATAGTAATAAATACTTCAACGAATTGATTTTCCCACCACTTTTGACAAAAACAATGATTTAATTATATTGGATAAGCAAACGGAAATAAAGATTCTGCTATAGCGCAACATATTCCTCAAAACGAATAAATACTAAAGTTTTTATGTCCCAAAATATACGCTATTATTTTTGATATATTTATTAATGTCTCAAATGACAAATGAATAAATTGTTTGAGTAAACTAACTTTCAAAATGATTCTTCCCGGAAGTCAATTTTTTGATTTTTTACATGCAAAGAAAAGAAATGGTGTAGAAAGCAGCGGATAAAGAAACGTTTGAAAGGAGTTTGAGAGGTAAGGTAAGAAGTTCGATGAAAAAGACCATTAGGATTCCTATTGAACAAATGGGATTAAAGAATGCTTTACGTAAATTTTATGTTAATTCGCAAATTTATGTTGTTCAATATGTTTTAAAAACTTTAAAAAGTGCAAATCAATATTGTTGTTTCATTTTCAGGTAAAACGCATTGCAAATAAATAATCAAATACTAATGAGATAAAGGGTTAAAACAATATAAGAACAAAATATTCACTTTATTATTATTATCAGGCTGAAATTCAAGATTTCGTCCATTTTGACAAATTTACTTGCCCCTATCTGAATTATCTTACAGTTACTACCTAATATGATTCAAAAAACAGGTTTTTATTATTGTACAACAGATAGAGCCAACCGTTGGATATTTCATCATTGAAATGTCGCAATTTTTCAAATTTAAACATTTTTTAAATTTTGAAATTAAATTCAAAACTCACAAAATTTAATTTGAGAAATAACCTAATAACAGATATGCAACGATACAGAATTTTTTTGCAAATACGATATTATTGTACAACAGATAGAGCCAACCGTTGGATATTTCATCATTGAAATGTCGCAATTTTTCAAATTTAAACATTTTTTAAATTTTGAAATTAAATTCAAAACTCACAAAATTTAATTTGAGAAATAACCTAATAACAGATATGCAACGATACAGAATTTTTTTGCAAATACGATAACGAATTCAAACTTATTTCAAATTTGTTTATTGTAAGCTTTCACAATTGCTTACCGCATTTTATGAAAGGCTGTCATTGTTAGCTCCTGCATTTTCAACATAGGATAAGATTATTCAACTAAACGAAACTGCCTATACCTTGAAAGTAGTTCTGTCGATTTATTGTGAAAATACCATGCAGATAGTTTTTTAAAAAGCGAGTTTATATAAACAAAGTTAAAGTGCATAACCAAATACGTCCTAAAATTCATTGTCAACTTACAAATACTTGGTGCAAACAAAGAAAACAAAATAATGAAGGATGTGATTAAAAAATGCGAGCATTTAATTTCGTTTTATAGAATGCGTTTGTATGGCAATGCTAAATAAGTTTAAATCCAGACATTTACAACTTAGACGTTCACAATAAATGGTAATTTACCTGAGCACCCATTCGAAAGTTCCCAGGATATGGGGGTCGCAGAACAGCGGCGTTTGGTTGCCGTGGAGCAATGTACTGGGAAAGAATGGGCTGCAATCTATGAGGTGAATCATTCATCGCACTTTTACTTCTAAGTCCTGGAAGAATACTATGCAATAAATTAACTTGAGCGATTGTATGACTTGGGCGCATATTGCCAGAACTCAATTGGAATGTGTCCATATTTTCGTAGTTCGCCGGAGTGAAATTTGTATGGTAAACATCCGAAGGAGTTTCTGAATTATACGAGTAGTGGGTTTCCGGTTGCGGGAAAGAATTAGCAATGGGTCTAAATTGGTTCAGTGAAGGATTACTAAAATCATAATCAGTAAATAGATCAGGGCCAGGAGAGCGGATGCGATTAGCTTCCGGAGAGGCAGGTCGATCACCGTCCAGGTTCAATGTGTTCAAAAAATTATTAAAGGCTGCCATATCTTCACATGATTCAGACTCAGGTTCCGGAGANTGATTAGGCTCGTTTTTAAACTGTATGGTCTAACTAGAGTTTTGGTGGTTCGGCTTTTCGGTTTGAAACAATTGGCGATTTTGTTCATCTTATTACTAGTAGGTTAATGTTTCAAAATTATTCAAATATTACGGAAACTCTTCTCAATGTTTTATAAAATCTAAGAGATAATGAAAATTTTATATTGATTACATAGAAACTTTTATATATATATATATATATATATATATATGGATATATATTAAAGTGTTTCAAAGCTCCACCTTTTTTCTGAAAATGCTATTGTCATGCATTTTCCAATGAAATTTTTAATATTTTCTCCAAAACCAAATACATTATTGTGGTACCATTTAGAAAATTTATATTTTTATTTACTTTCTATTTCAATGGAGCATTAATAAACAAAAAACTTTTGAAATTTATTCAATTTCTAGCCATTGACATATATTTGCACATGGATATTGTAATATTTTACTAGGCCCTCGTGTTTGTATTGATCTTGTGCAGCATCAAAAATCCAAGAAGATAATTTAACCTTAAAGTGGAACAGTATTTTTTGTGTTTCATTGATAAAGTGGATCATTGTTGTTCTCTTTTTACTGAAGGATGGTGTCATTAGATGCCTCATTGGGTAATCATATTTTCGGAAATTTATTTTTATGTTTTGACATTCTTCACATTTGCTTACAATTTAAATTTTTTAGGAATTTCTTTTTTTTCATTAAGACCATTTTCAAAGATTTCAAAATTCATCATTGCGGAATATCCTTACTTTTCCATCTCCCTACACTTATGGAAATTATCTGATGAGGCATTTTTCGTGAACTATTAAATCCAATCTTTTCAAAACCTGCACGACTTACAGCAGCACTCTATAGTCATATCAGCTCTGGTCTGTTTAAAGTAGATCATCAATCATTCTGCTCTTTTCACTGAATTTTTGTCACATTTAAATTTTAGGAAACTGAAGATTTCTCTTATATTAGATTTCAAGTGTTACACACTTTAATCTTAGATAGAAGACTTTTGTAAATTACTTCTTAGNGGTTTCCGGTTGCGGGAAAGAATTAGCAATGGGTCTAAATTGGTTCAGTGAAGGATTACTAAAATCATAATCAGTAAATAGATCAGGGCCAGGAGAGCGGATGCGATTAGCTTCCGGAGAGGCAGGTCGATCACCGTCCAGGTTCAATGTGTTCAAAAAATTATTAAAGGCTGCCATATCTTCACATGATTCAGACTCAGGTTCCGGAGATTTTTCTGGCTCAAGGTCAGAAGCAGACAAAACTACAGGCTCTTGATCTTCCCCAAGGAGAAGTGTCTTCAACGACCCCAAATTGCGATTAGGTGCATCAGATACATTGCGGTTTTCGTCATACTCATTACTTTGCTGAAATAATTTAGAAAAACGTGACTGTTCGTTAGAGTTGAGTAAGAAGCCATGCTGTTGAGGGCTCTGTTGCTCGAATTGCGACAGAAACTTATCAAGGTCAAACTTCTGATTATCATAATCTGATTCCAATATTGGTACACTCGGTACGGGCTTGTCTAAATATAAATTGCAATAGCTAAAAATAACACCATTGTAAGTTTAACATTACTACAATAGGTTTTTGTATGATTAGGATAATAAAAATAGTACAAACTACCATGGTGATTCAAGGCATATAAAAACCTAGAAAACTACATGCGAAATTCTCTTTAGATAAATTAACTTATTGCTGCTGGCTTGTATTAGGTTAATTGGAATTGAACAAATATAACCACATGAATGGGCCTAAACGTAGATCAGTTCCTAATTTCTAGTCAGAAATATTTGCGCGATTAAACGAATTTGATTTTTTTCGAATAACATTTAGTCTAATGCAGTTAGAGAAAAGCTAATATTGATAAAATGATGGCTTACTCTAAACTGACAATAACAACGTGAAATTGTTTTAAAAGGCGAAATGAGTTTATTCGAAATGTAGTTAAGCTTAAAAATGAAGTTTAGCAATACATTCTAATGGAAAAATCTACTAGGAAAGTGCTCTCATGACTTCCATGTAAGCTTAGAAAAAACGAGTGTAATTGATCTGATTGGGCTACCATATTTGTTTTTGCTTAATAATAATAAAATAATAATAATAATAATGAGGGACTATGTTAGTCGCTGAAGGCGAACATCACAAAAATAAAAAAACAAAATTCAAGTTTCACGGCAACGAGGACAGTTACAGGAGATGAAGCAGGAGCAGATGGAAGAGTAAGCGAAGTGAGAGAAGGCCTCTGAAGAGGAAAGAGATTGAAGTTCGGGCCGAGGAAAAAAATCTATTGTCATTGGAGGTTGAGAATCAAGATGAAATTAGCAGCAGCAGAACCACGATTGAAATCAAAAGGATCAAGGTCCAATTTGCGACTGAGCAAACGGTTGAACAGGAGATCACAGCATGAAAGTAGAGCGACAGCGAGAGTGTCGAGAATTTGAGTAGGGCACCTTTGTATGGCAAGGAAGATATCCATTTGAAAGCACGCTTATGGAACCGTTCCATGGAAAGGAACAAGCCACGAGAATCCCATCAACAGGGAGAAGCGTAGAGAAGAACGGCGCGAGGAATGGACTTCAACAGAGATTTACAGCAGCAGGGGAATTAAAGGGAACATTCCGGAAGATGACAAAGAGCGAGAAATTAGCTTTGTGGAGACGTAAGGACATAGGTCATAACCAATTTAAGTTTGCAGCAAGTTGAACTCGAAAATGAATATTATGCGGAGAAAAGTGTTGAGGGAGAGGCAGATCAGAAGGGAGGCACAAAAAAGGAAATACCACATGTCTTGGTTGGGCTAAAATCAAGATGATTAACGGAGGTTTTTCCAATATTACAGTGAGTTTCAAAGTATAAGACCACGGTCAACTTAATATATTAAGTTAGCCGTGATAAGACCCATAAAACATTTCTTACATTTATTTGTTTATACATTCTTAAAGGAATAAGTTACTCAACATAAAATTCAGCGCTCGAGTGAATAAAATTAATGTCATTACGAATATGTTTGCTACATTTCTTACATTTATTTGTTTATACTTTCTAAACATTCTTAAAGGAATAAGTTACTCAACATAAAATTCAGCGCTCGAGTGAATAAGTGTACTAAAATTAATGTCATTACGAATATGTTCATTTTTACAAAAGCTTCTCAGGTTTTTAATGAATTCCCACAATATATGAGATCCTTAACAATTTCTAATCAATATATACGTGATCACTAAAATGTTGCTTATACTATTTTAGAATATTTACAAATGATGAATAATCATTTTAAATGATAGTTGTAGCGTTCAAAGACCTCAATCCTTAAAAAAGGCATTGCATGCCAAACAGACGCATCGAAAAAATGAGTGCATTTTGGTTTTCTAGGAAGATGTGTCAATAAAATTCCCTTAGCCGCTTCTTCGTCCAAATCAGTGGATGGTTGAATACGTTGATATTAGAATTGGTGAGAATGGATTTAGTCATTTTATAATAGTTAAAGTAAAACTGATAACTAGTTTGTTTGCAGTTAGCGATTGTTTGAAAAGTAAATTTGATGAACGTAGCCCTGATCTTGTTTGATCATAAAAATGGAAAAGTTAAATAAATCAACATCCTATCAACCATTAATTTTTTAGAGATTGTAGCATGAATACCTATTTTTATAAGAAGCAAAAATTCTTTTTGTACAGCGTCAACAGAATTTTTCAAGTAAGTCTAAATCAGTGATTTAATAGCAGACTGATGCATAAAATAATTTACATATTCATGAAATTCATTATTTGTTTCACAGTAGATCTCTGTAGTGCTAAAATTTGGATAGGAAGCTCTAACAAACGTAAACCGTCCAACTTATCGACACAAACTAGGGCTGCGCGAGTAAGGCATTTCTGATATTCTAGCCTAAGAGATTCATAATGACAATACCCTGAGAAAACTTATCCATACGCGAGATAACGGGTTGGCACGGGTCGCAAAGAATTTTTGATGAGTGGGTGTTGCAGTAGAACAGCTCCTCAGAGCAATCACTAATACCTACACCCGACCCCAACATAGTTATTACTAAATTTAAGCCCCAGTTATATACTGCAAAATTAATGTTGATTCAATCTTCAATTTTCAAATAGGCTTAAAGAAAAAAAACAATACAATTGCAACTATGAGTACATTAAAAAACAGAATAGAGATAGACTACAATAATATTTAAACAACTTTTTTGCTAACACATTAACCTTCCTCTAAAAACAAAAAGGATTGAAAAATCATTTTATGTAAAATTCTATACTAAAGAAATGACCGATAAATTAACAATTGTATTCTATATTCAAAAACGTAAATTTAGTTTTCATTTATGTTTTACAAAGCTAATTTCAACGCGTGTTTAATCGGTAAAGAATTCTTTTTTCATTACCCAATGGAGCGGGTAAGAATGCGTTCCCACGGGCCAAGCCGAGCCCCATGGTCATTTTAACTACATCACTTTAAGATACACTCAAAGCAATATTGCGTTTCAAATTTAGTTAAATAGTTAATGTGATGTTAAATGTGCGCATCTAACCAAGAGTACAACTCAATATTATACCTATATCAATGATTGGGGTGAACAAACAAGGCCCAAAATTGAAAGCTTGATCATGCTTATTATTAAATTCCATCTCAGCAGGCGTAAATTTAGCTATTTTCCCAAAATTTAAATTAATCTTATTAATAAAAAAAGAAAGATATCTAAATATTCTTCTGGCAGATCGTTAATAAACAATGCATAATAGTGACCGTAAAATCGCCGCGAAATAACCGACATTCGTAATACAAGTAAACACTTGAGGAAAGTTATCGACATCCGCCACCAGTCATGTGCTATGCATGGTTTGATAAAACAAACCTGAAATTTGCAAAGAGGCTATGTTGGCATACAATATTCCTATCAGAAAAGAAGGACTCAAATGCTATAGTTAGATGTAATGCGTCTCAAGTAATGAAAAGTACACCGTGATCGATCTTAAAGAGTACACGTCAAATTTCATTAAGCCAAATGCATTTGATAAGTTTGCAGAATTCATCTTGCAACTACACATTCAACATTAAATTATGAGCTTAACTTGTTAAAAACAAACATTTATTGAACAAAGAATGCGTGAAAGTATTTCCTGCTTTATTGGTTCTCCATATTTTATATGGATCTTAGTACATGAAATGAGAAAGCCAACTTTGCAGCTTTTCTGGAGAAATTAATAAGAATTTACAGTGTACATATCCAAAAGAAGAGTAAACCCGCCCAAAAATTCAAACCATCTGACATGCAGACATTTGCAAAAAAGACTTAAAGAGGCACTCTCTGGCACGGGCATTATCTTTTTCTGTCTTTAAATATAATATTAAATATAAAAATTGATTCAGTTAAATACTGCTATATTTGAATTAATTTTTTAGCAAACTTATTTTTCAGAAGGGGAAATTTAATAAGGGCATTAAATTACAGCATCTATAATGAAAACCTGTCTTTTCAAGTTCAGCATCAGCTTCTAAGTTAAACTGGCGTTTCATTTCTTCTAAACCATGATGGGCAGAGAAATCGAATTCTTCAGCGTGAACAGCATCAACCCACGCAGGCTCATTCGCTTCAGCAATAGCTTCGCTTTCAAATTTGGAATGTTTTGCATGTTCAGGTCGAGAGCGACGACGTTTTTTATTAGTTTCAGAACTTTGTATTGCACCCTATTCGAGCATTGAGGTAATTAAAATAGAACACATATTTCAGAATTTTAAAATTGATAATCATGTTTGTAGCGATTAAAAAATTTCAGGATTTTGAAATGACTTCATCTATTATCTGGCATGAATAGCGGAAGATTCTAGCACATGAAATACTATTACATCATTTCAGAATTCATTCCAGTTTAACTGTGCGATGAATAGAATGGATTTTTACGTTGCGACGTTTGCAATTAGTGAATAAAGCATAGATTTTTGTGCGTGTATAGAAAACACGCATACACTGATTGACATGATAAAATAAAGAAAATTTCGAATAACACCTAAACAATGGCAAAACCCAGAAATTCACTAATCACATTAAGGTTGTATTGTCTATTTCTAACTTCATTGTGGACACAATTTTAAAAAGGAATGGGAAAACGCATATTCCCTAACCATGTCATAATATATAAGTACTAAGAAAATGAATTGTTCAACAATAACCGAAAGTTTAATGAGAAAAACATTAAGAAATGCAAACCTGACAACCAGACCCAAAGCTTTTACGTTGAGAATTGAGAATTAACTCTGTTGTTGGTTTGCCATTAAGCTCTTGTTGCAATGCAGTGCCCATAACATGATCATACCAAAACAAAACATTCCACCACCCATCACAGTCAATAAACGTTGGATCTAATCCAGGGGACAACTTACACTTACTTCGAATGCTTAACAGTTCTGACTTTGAATATCTAAAAAGGTACAATTTAAATTAAATAGACAATTCCAAACGAAATTGATTCTCAATAATCATGAATAGAAATTTGGAAGACTAAACATTCATATGCAAAATTTTTTACCACTTCACTACATTAAATTTCATGTTTAGCAAGATCTCTATTCAAACTTCTATTAAATATTACTTATTTTCAATTCCATTATTCTTCCAGAAACTATTACAACACATTACTGTGCTTCAATATTGTAAAACAGATTTCACAGCATGTCTATTTGAGACATTGATAACCACAATGGGATACAGATTATGAAAAACATTCCATAGTAGTGACATAATAATAATAATAATAATAATAATAATAATAATAATAAAATAATAATAATAAAATAATATACCAGAGTAGGATGGAATCAGAGACAAACAAGGTATAGGCAGAAGGCAATGCATGGAGAATACTGGAGGAAAAGTGTGACAGAGAAGAGAAACAGAAGCACTAATAATGGCAGCACAGGAGCAAGCAATAAGAACAAACTGGGTGAAGAAGCATATAGATAGAAAAGTAGAAGTAAGTGATAAGTGTAGGCTATGTAAAAAAGAGGCAGAGACAGTAGATCATCTGATAGTAGGGTGTGAGAAGTTGGCACAGAATGAGTATAAGTTCAGGCATGACAAGGTGGGAAGAATGGTACATTGGAGTTTGAGCAGGCAGCATGGGTTAGAAGCAGGAGACAAGTGGTATGAGCACAAGCCACAGGGCGTCATAGAAAATGAGAAGGTTAAGATACTGTGGGATTTCAACATACAGACGAGCAAAGTGATAGAAGCACGGAGGCCAGACATAGTAGTGGTAGACAAAGTGAAAAGATTAAGAACAGTGATAGACATAGCAGTACCAAAGGACAGAAGTGTAGAAAGCAAAGAGAAAGAGAAGATAGACAAGTACAGAGAGTTAGCAGAGGAAATAGAAAGGCTGTGGAAGTTAAAGAAAGTTGAAGTAGTCCCGGTAGTTGTAGGAGCACTAGGAGCAGTGAGTAAGAAGCATAAGAGATACTTGGAGGAGTTGGGAGTACCAAAGTGGGGAGGAGCAGTAGCACAGAAGGCAACATTGTTAGGAACCGCTAGAGTACTGAGGAAATCCCTCAGACTCCCTGGGAACTGGTGAGTTCCCCGAGCTGAGAGGGATACCAGCATGAAGCTGTGAGATGCAAGAAAAATAATAATAAAAATAATGGATTTAACCAAAATAATGGTGTATACAATGGTAACATTTATTTAATGCGACGATGACAAGAAGAGCAAATGAAGAGTTGCATTTAGATAGAAAGCTGAATTAAGAGATAGCGGAAAGAAACGGGAGGATGCGTTTTTGGAAATACTAGCAGCAACCACAAATCGAGTTTAAGTTTAGAAATATGAAACTAGCTAGCGAAATTACGCTATAGAAAAAGTTATTGGTACATGTAGCTTTGTGAATTCGAGGTAGACGAAACCGAACTTTAGAGGAGGATCGTGAGCCACTGATAGGAGAGAATGTTAGGAAATCAAAATCGAAATTATAGAAGCCGAGTAGCAGTTTGTTGAGAAAAATCAAGTCAAGGAATTTGAGATCCAGCGAAGAGCCCGGTGAAAAGACGATCAATTTTAGTTGAGAAGGAAGAATTGAAGTACCAAACGTGATCCTCAAAAAAGAGCTAAGAGAATAGGGCTTAAAGAGTGTTAATTTGAGGGGGTTAGAAGAACTGGGCATAGTGGATTTGAGGAAGTAAATGTAGTAGAGAATTGTTTAACTTTATGAGAAATATGTATAGACCAGGAAACTGAAAATCAAGATACCAATATCACGAACATAAGGTTTGAAGACAAAAATGACGTCATTTAAAAGCAATCAGGATGAACATAGTTTTGAAGAAAAAAGACACCTTCAGCTTAAAGTGATTGATGAAGATCATGAACAAAGGAGGACTAAGAATTTAACCCTGATGAATACCAAAGGCAAATTGAGATCTGTAATGTAAGGAGATATTGGAGATGAGAGGCACAAAGGATGAATCACTACCAAGAGAGAGCTTCGAAATTAAGCGCGATTGAGGAACTTCGTCAAGGCCTTTTTGAAATCAAGATAGACAGTAAAGAGAGGGATGCTTCTATCAAATTGCGAAAAAGCTGTGTCAAAGAAACGTAGAAGAGAGAACAATGGATTTAAGACATTAAAACGTACTGAGATTCCGAAAAAGGACGGAGAGGATAGATAACATTAAAAATTATCCGTTCAAAAGCAAGAGATAGATAAGAATTGATGGGAAGAACAAAAATGTCTCGGTATGGATAGGAATAATGAGACTATCAATTTATATTATAAACTATAATAACAATACCAGTAAGAATTTGTACTGGATTCAGTCCGAGGAAAACGAGTCAAATCCAAGCAGGTTTGCTCAGTTTGTGATCCTTAATATTCTTGTAACTGAGAAACAGTCCGTGGTATGTTCGATATAATGCAAAGTTAGAATCCACATTGAAACTAAGAAATTGTTTTACTGCTCAACTTGATTCAATGAGCGGCTATTGAATATCACTAAAATTAGATGTATCTTAGCCCATGAAAATTAGTTATCCTTAATTTTCTTAGTTTCAATATAAGAAAAGCATTTAAGAAAATGGCTTGCGTAGATGCAGAACTAGAAAAGTTGCAGCGGATGAAATCAATTACACAGGAAAAGTTCTTGAATGAAATAGGTAGTATAAAATTTGTTTAGCCATCATTCTGAAAATGGCCTTTTAAACTATTTTTCCTCTTTTTCAAAATTCCTGACTAATAGGTATATGAAAATGTCAACCTTTCAATAATGAACTTACTATACACCCTTATAAATATTTGCCCTGTAGAAGTGTAATAATAATCATTTTGACAGAATCAAGGTTTTGCTCGATTTCTTCTTATAAAATTCTTACAAAAATGTACTTTGATCAATTTGGTTTGCATTTTATACGTTAATCCAAAAAATTCTTGCGAAGAATTTAACAATAGCTATGATTTGTTGACCTTAAGGTAGAATGTGTTGAAATAGGCTTTTTGATATATCAAACGTTTATCCTAAATATATATATTATAGCCAAACGCGCACCCAGTAAATTGAAAGGGCAAATATAATCAATTTCTCATTTCTATTGGGCTGTTATAACTAGTTTGCAAAGCATGTGAAAATTCCTAGACTATTTGCTATTGAGATCTCTAATGATACAAATTGATGAACGATTGAACATTCAATATTGATGTAAATGTACAACACGCTAAAAATTCAAATATGCTTGTTAGCACTGCCGTCAAAAAGCTATCACCTTTTCTACGAAAAGTATGACACTTTTAGTTAAGGTTGTATACTATATTAATGCATTTTACTGGTTGTAGCTAGGCTATTCTGCCATGAAAAATCTCGGAAATCAAGCGCACTGTCAGTTGATTTACTACGCGATAGATTCGGTAAACGCAAATCATCCGATAAACTCGAAATAGACAAAATTTGCAAATACCAAAGAGGGCAATGCAAGACAATTGCCTTTTAAAAATCATATATTTTATTAAATTATTAGTATACAATTTAGCCATATTTTAATTTTAGCCAATACTTTCAGTCATGGGAACGTTTTCTACCCCAGAAAATTTAAAATCGTCAGTATTTTTTCTTCAGTAATTCGTGTTAACCGTTTTACGACCATTCATCATTTATCAATTAGTTTTAGATGTATACTTAATGTTATTCTCATGAAATTCTTTTTCATATTCGTGAAAAAGCATTTTAATACTAATGAATCCATTTTCATTCTTGTGTGAAAGCAATTTCATTTTAACGGAAATCATTTTCATCCCTTTTTTTAAACCTTTGTTTGTATGTCATATCCATGTACGAGTATCTACTGTATCCATCTATTATACTTTATATATATATATATATATAATGTTTGTAATACTGACAGTATTCGATAAAGAAGTTGTGTCAACAACTGCATAATACTCTTATGAATGCCTCGAGGACAATACGATCGAACTGGCGTACGTTGTGGGCGCTGTAAGTCGCACACATCTGTGGATCGTAAAACAGTTATCAATGCCCAGAGGTGCTTTGGAAGGGGGTTCGGAGGGG